>ONZH01004806.1:0-21535 GCA_900303285.1 Rhinella marina | reverse complement strand
CAGTCCATTGTGCCCCATCAGACCTCAGATCAGCCATTGTGCCCCCATCATCAGACCTCCAGAAGATCAGCCCAGTGTGCCTCCATCAGACCTCAGATCAGCCCCCCATCTGTGCCCCCATCAGACCTCAGAACAGCCAGGACTGCCCATCAGACCTCAGATCAGTCCATGTGCCCCATCAGGCCATTGCCCCCATCAGACCTCAGATCAGCCATGTGCCCCCCCCATCAGACCTCAGATCAGCCATCCATCAGACCTCAGATCAAGCCCAGTGTGCCCCCATCAGACCTCAGATCAGCCCAGTGTGCCCCCCATCAGACCTCAGATCAGTGTGCCCCATCAGACCTCAGATCAGCCCAGTGTGCCCCCATCAGACCTCAGATCAGCCCATTGTGCCCCCATCAGACCTCAGATCAGCCCAGCCCCCAGTGTGCCCCCCAGATCAGCCCCCATCAGACCTCAGAACAGCCCAGTGTGCCCTATCAGACCTCAGAACAGCCCAGTGTGCCCCTATCAGACCTCAGATCAGTCCATTGTGCCCCCATCAGACCTCAAATCAGTCCATTGTGCCCCCATCAGACCTCAGATCAGTCCATTGTGCCCATCAGACCTCAGATCAGCCCATTGTGCCCCCATCAGACCTCAGATCAGCCCAGTGTGCCCCCATCAGACCTCAGATCAGCCCAGTGTGCCTCCAGATCAGACTCAGATCAGCCAGTGTGCCCCATCAGACCTCAGAACAGCCCAGTGTGCCCCTATCAGACCTCAGAACAGCCCAGATCAGTTGTCCCTATCAGACCTCAGATCAGTCCATTGTGCCCCCATCAGACCTCAGATCAGCCCATTGTGCCCCATCAGACCTCAGATAGCCAGCCCATCAGCCCAGACACACAGCCCCATAAAAATAAAAATAAAAACCTCTCTTACCGTGTCCCACACCGCGGCTCCGCTCCGGGTCCAGTCCTCCTCTGGCTCCTAAGGCCGGCGCTGCACTGTCACCTGACTGCGTGCAGCGTCAGGTCATAGTGCGCGCATTACGTCCTGACGCTGTACGCAGTCAGGACAGTGCAGCGCAGGCCCAGGAAGCCAGAGGAGCGCCGGACCCGGAGCGGAGTCGCGGCGCAGGACAGGTAAGAGAGGTTTTTTTATTTTTATTGTCATGGGGCTGGGTGGGCTGATCTGATGGGGATGCCGTAGCTAAAACATACAAGTGAGCGCTTCCATAATGGAAGCACTCACTTGTATTCGCTTTATAAGACACATCGCAATTTCGCCCCTACTTTTGGGGGGGAAAAAGTGTGTCTCATAAAGCAAAAAATACAGTAAATATTTAGTTGTCAATCTTTGTACTTTGCTCCCTTCAGCTTCCCCTCTACTCTGACCAGTCTCACTGCCCCTGCGACTAAATAATACCACCACAGCATTATTCTGCCACCACCATGCCTCACAGTAGAGATGGTATAGGGCAGGTGATTAGCAGTGCCTGGTTTCCTCCAGACGTGACACTTAGAATTGAAGCAAGTGCAATCTTGGTTTCAACAGACCACATAATTTTGTTTCTCAGGCTCAGAGTCCTTTAGGTGGTTTTTTGCAAACATTCATGTGTCTTCTACTGATGAGAAGCAAAAACAAACAAAATGCAACAGCACTCAAACACAAATAACATAGTAACATAGTTTGTAAGGCTGAAAAAAGACATCTGTCCATCCAGTTCAGCCTGTTTTCCTACAAGTTGATCCAGGGGAAGGCAAAAAACCCTGTGAGGTAGAAGCCAATTTTCCTCACTTTAGGGGGAAAAATTCCTTCCCGACTCCAGTCAGGCAATCAGAATAACTCCCTGGATCAACGACCCCTCTCTAGTAACTATAACCTGTAATATTATTACCCTCCAGAAATACATCCAGGCCCTTCTTGAACTCGCTTAGTGAACTTACCATCACCACCTCCTCAGGCAGAGAGTTCCATAGTCTCACTGCTCTTACCGTAAAGAATCCTCTTCTATGTTTATGTACAAACCTTCTTTCCTCCAGACGCAGAGGATGTCCCCTCGTCATGGTCACTGTCCTCGGGATAAATAGATGATGGGGAGAGATCTCTGTACTGACCTCTGATATATTTATACATAGTTATTAGATCTCCCCTCAGTCGTCTTTTTTCTAAAGTGAATAAGCCTAATTTTGATAATCTTTCTGGGTATTGTAGTCACCCATTCCAGCTATGACTTTAGTTGCCTCCTCTGAACCCTCTCCAGCTCTGCTATGTCTGCCTTGTTCACAGGAGCCCAGAACTGTACACAGTACTCCATATGTGGTCTGACTAGTGATTTGTAAAGTGGCAGGACTATGTTCTCATCACGGGATCTATGCCTCTTTTGATGCAACCCATTATCTTATTGGCCTTGGCAGCAGCTGTCTGACACTGGTTTGTGCAGCTTAGTTTTGCTGTTCACTAAAATTCCTAGGTTCCTTTTCCATGTCAGAGTTACCCAATGCTTTACCATTTAGTATGTACTGGTGACTTGCATTATTCCTTCCCATATGCATAACCTTACATTTGTCAGTGTTAAACCTCATCTGCCACTTTTCTGCCCAAGCTCCAGTCTATCCAGATCCTGCTGTAGCAGTGCACTGTCCTCTTCTGTGTTAATTACTTTACACAGTTTAGTGTCATCTGCAAAAATTGATATTTTACTGTGCAAGCTTTCTACAAGATCATTAATAAATATATTGAAAAGAATAGGACCCAATACAGACCCTTGTGGTACCCCACTAGTGACAGTGACCCAATCTGAGTATGTACCGTTAATAACCACCCTCTGTTTTCTATCACTAAGCCAGTTACTTACCCACATACAGACATTTTCTCCCAGGCCAAGCATTCTCATTTTGTATACTAACCTTTTATGTGGTACAGTGTCAAACGCTTTGGAGAAGTCCAAATATACGACATCCATTGATAGAGTAAATACAATAGTGCCATATTCACTGTAAAAAATGTACAGAGTTGGCTCAGCATTCATGTGGAACTTGCATTCCCTGAATTTAATGGAGACGATTGTGGCTCCAAAAGTGGTATAATACTGTGTGGGCTCAGCATGCATATGGAGCCTGCATTCCATGAATTTAATGGAGGCCAATATGGCAACAGAGGAGGTAGTATTTAGTGTAGGTTCCTGCCCTAAAGAGTTAGCCTTGTTGTTGGCAGACAGCACAAATAATTTTGTACAAAATTTGCCAAGAATCTCATATTTACAATGTAGCAGTACCATTAGTACATTTTCTATAGTGAGTATGGCACTATTGTATTTACTTTATTATTTGTGTTTGCAGAGTGCTGTTGCACTGTTTGTTTTTGCTTTTGTGCTTTCAGCCATGGTGATGTGCACCTATGCATTGAGATGTGCTGTCTAACCCCCTTTTTTTTTTTTTTTACTGGGTAAAGACTTCTTTCTGGACACTCTAAAGCCCAGATTGGTGGAATGTTGCAGAAATGGTTCTTTCTCAAAGTTTATGCCATATGCACATATGATCTTTAGAGCTCAGCCAGAGTGACCATTGGGTTCTTGGACACCTCTCTTACAAAAGCTCTTCACCTCAATTGCTTAGTTTGGTGAGGCATCCAGCTGTAGGAAGAGTTCTGGTTGCTCCAAATGTCTTCCATTTAGGAATTATGGAGAGCACTGTGCTCTTGGGAACTTCCAGTGGAGCAAAAATTTTTTGTACCCTTCTTCGGATCTGTGCCTCTACACAATCCTGTCTCTGAGCTTTAGGCTAGTTTCACACAAACGTTGTGTTTTGCAGTCCACAAATTGCAGATCCGCAAAAAAAATGGATGGCATCCATGTGCATTCCGTATTTTGCACAACGGAACATCTGGCCCCTAATAGAACAGTACTATTCTTGTCCGTAATATGGACAAGAATAGGACATGTTCTATTTTTTTTTGCAGGCTACGGAATGGACATACGGATGCGGACAGCACACGGTGTGCTGTCCACATTTTTTGCGGACCCATAGAAATGAATGGGTCCGCATCCTATCTGCAAAAAATGCGGATTGGAGCCCGCAAAAAATACTGTTGTGTGAAAGAGCCCCTTACAGACTGTGTGAAAGAGGTTCAGTTCTTTCCTCCTTCTTTCCTCTGTATATGCTGCATTCACTGTGCAGAGAGCTCAGATGTACACTTTCATTGTTATTGCTGGCAACCACTGTTAAACCTTTTCGCTACCAGCGTACATGTACATGGCGCTGGCTGGAGCGATGCAGGGACATAACGCCTGCTCCCACGTGTAGCGGGCGTCATGGCCCGCAAGTCTCTGCTGTTTTAAACAGCAGAGACCTGCCTCTACCTACCTCAACCGGCAATAATGCCAATCGTGGTAAATAAAGGCATTAGATGCCGTGATCAACGAGATCACGGCATCTAATAGCTGTAAAACCCGGAAGCGCGCGCTTCCGGGTGTTGTGCAGATGCCTAGTGTGGCCAATCGGGGTGTCCGCACTGGATTTGAAAGCTGTAAACCTCGCTGATGAGGTTTATAGCTTTCAATCTGCAATTCTTATTTTGACCACTAGATGGCAGGCCATGATAAGAAATTAGCAAATGGGACTTTAAAACTGCATTTTAAAATCCCTGATTGCTCAAAATTAAAAAATTATAAAACAGTGTCTATATGCTCAAAAATGAGCTTAAAAATAATCACAAAAAAATAAAAAAAGTAAAAAAATATATATATAAAATAAAAAATATAAAAGTTTAAATCACCCCCCTTTCCGTATAATTAAAAAATAAATACCTAAATAACAATAAATATAAACATCATGGGTATCACCGCAACCGAAAAGCCCGTACTTTTAAAATATCTAAAAAAATTTCCAATACGGCGAATTGCATGACGGAAAAAAGGGTCAAAATGGCCACTTTTCTTACTCAAAAAAATGTAGTAAAATGATCAAAAAGTCAAGCACACTCCAAAATGGTATTAATAAAAACTATGGATTGTCCCACAAAAAATTAGCCCCTAAACAGCTCAGTGGATGGAACTAAAAAAAAAATTGTGGGGGTCGGAATATGACGAAGTAAAAAAAAAAACATTTTTTTTTCAAAGTTTAAATTTATTTTTACACTATTTAAACATAACAAACCTACACATATGGGGTATCGTTGTAATCGTACTGACCCAGAGAACAAAGAGTATGGGTCAATTTTGCCGCAAACGGAACGCCGTGGGAACAAAACCCATAAAACTGTGGATGAATTGCATTTTTTTTTCCAATTTCCTCTATTTGGATTTTTTTACCGCTTCCCACTACATTTTATGCCATAATTAATGGTGGCATTAGAAAGTACAACTTGTCCTGCAAACAATATGCCTCATACAGCTATGTGAAACAAAATATAAAAAAGTTAGAGCTCGCAGAAAATAGGGAAGAAAAAATGAAAACGCAAAACTGAAAAAACCTCTGGTACTGAAAGGGTTAATGCTAGGAAACCTTAGACATAAAACCTATAAAATAAAAGTTATACTATAAGTTATAAGAGAGAAATTGAGAAAGCATAAACTCCTGTATAAACAAAAGCTTTACAATAGAGTTAGAGAGTGCTAAACAGGATTAGCTACCCATTTACGTAACATGTATTTAATACACAATGGAAACATGTCAGACTATAAGTACAACGGCAGACAAAAACAGAGATTAAAAGTACATTGGCTTGATGCAAGCAGAGCAACATTTGTAGATTAAATTTCCATTGTATGGTATTAAACACTTTTAAACAGATTTAAATTAGTTAAATTACACCCTTTGAGTAGGAGCATAGAGCAACCAACAATAACCACTCAATAGTAAAAAAAACGATGTATGCTCTATATATTTTCATCTCAGTACAGAAGAAGCTTGTGTAAAGGTCCTTATTAGAGAGAAGTGAATTATTGGAAAATTCAATTCGACTGCTTCGCTGAATTTCACCCAAAAATTTGATTAGTGACGAATTACTTAGTGAGTAAGCACATTTCTTTGTAAGTAGTCGGTGCAATGACGTGGAGCTGCGATTGCACCGCTCCCCGTCATTGTACCCCTCAGATGCCACGTTCATACATGATCGTGTCATCTGATATAAATAGCAGAGTGTAAAATAAAAAAGAAAGTAAAGGAGATCATACTTACCTGATCCATTTGCTCGCAACGGGCCGGCCGCCACCATCTTGCTTGAATATTTGGGCACAAAATCTTGCACGGACCCAGATGACGTCATCACGTCGGCTAGTGTGGTGATGTCATAAATCAATGCTCATGGGTATTTTGTGCAAGATCTTCAAGCAAGATTGTGGCAGCCGGCCTGTTGCAAGCAAATGGAGCAGGTAAATATGATTTTTTTTTTTGTTTTGGTTTTTTTGCACTATTTCAGGTTAAATTTTGCTACTACAAAGCACGAGGAAATTCAGCTTTACAGCGAGTCAACTTTATCTTGAAATTCGGGGCGAAGTAGCGATTAATTTGCTCAACACATTAGTGTATTGTTGACCGAATCTCCCAAGAAATGTGGGTTCTGCTGACAATCTAATGTGTGTGGCCTCCTGACTCGCCATCAACAGATGATGTTGGGGGAAGAGAAAGATGGGGTTAAATACATATTTTTACCCAGTTCTCCATAAGATAAGCTGCTGCCAGAAGCAACTGGCAGCAGCTTTTTCTGCTCTCCCCATAGAATACACATACACATTCAGCCAATCCGAACGTGTAAGTGGGAGCCAGGAGACATAGCTGTCATTTTTCCATGAGATATTAAATGTTGTATGCCGAGCTTTAGACTTCCCGAGGGGAACACAAGTTCTCTACCTCTTGAGGTGGATGGCACACGAAGCAGCTGGTCCAGGGGGGTACCAGAGCAAGATACTGGAGGTGGGCCCTGAGAATAAAATCTTTTAGTCCTTTTTCTGGGTGAGTCTTTTCTGAGTTTGGGCCCCAAAGCAGCTGCTTCACCTGTTTCCCCTATAGCTAACGTCCCTGCTTTCAGCCTGGCTCTTAGCTCTCTACACCAGCCTCTATGTCCCTCTATGTCCCTGCTTCCTGCTTATCTGACTTGTTGCCATCTCCAACTACTGGCAGGTCTGTACTTTTTTCTGCTCTGCTTTTATCTCAGTTACAGAGAACAAGACCTTGAGACTAAGTATACTAGGTAAGTATACTAGGTTCCTGGCACAAAGCGCTGGCAGTCCCATTCTTCTCTCTCCTCTCTGGGCTCAGTATCTAACAGGGAAAAGAGAAGAGATCCAGACTGCCAGCGCTTATCACTGACTGTAGGTATATATTAACATAGTACATTTCGTGTCAGTGATAAGTACTGGCAGCCCTGTTCTCCTCTCTTCCCTGGTAGTTACTCAGTGCTTGGAAGAGAGAGAAGAACTGGACTGGCAGTTCTTGGTGCTGGCAGTGGGTATACAGTACACTTAAGGTGGACTTACATGTGAAGAGAAGCAGCCAATTATCGGGAAGGAAGCGTTTGTTCCTGACAACTGGCTGCTGGTTCAGTGGGGGTGAAGCATGCAGCATTTACAGCGATTACCTCCACAGTATGAAAACGTCCTCATACATCTGCATTATTTCTTAGCATCAGAGTGCTGTTTAAACAGAATGATCTGCTGCCCAGAATTATAGTTTACTTTCAAACACTAATGACAGTTTCACCCAATGAACGACTGGGTGATCGGCTGCACCTTTGTCAGGAACGAGTATTCACAGGAACGTTAATCCCTGATTATCTACCCAAATATCTGCATTTGCAAATCCACCATTAGGCTTCATTCACACGACCGTATGTGTTTTGCGGTCCGCAAATTGCGGATCCGCAAAAAAAACGGATGACGTTCTGTATGGCATCCGTGTTTCCTTTTTTTTGCGGATCCATTGTAACAATGCATATCCTTGTCAGCAAAATGGACAAGAATAGGACATGTTCTATCTTTTTTGCGGAACGAAAATACGGACATACGGAAACGGAATGCACATGGAGTACCTTCCGTTTTTTTTGCGGACCCATTGAAATGAATGGTTCTGCATACGGTCCGCAAAAAAACGGAATGGACACGGAAACAAAATACGGTCGTGTGAATGAAGCCTTACTCTCAGTGCTAAGCGCTGGCATTTCTGTTCTGTTGTCATTTCCCTAACAGAGAAGCACAATGAAAATAAATGTAAACATTAGAGAGCGAATCATTCAAAATTTTATTTGCCGTATATCTGACAAGATTCGTATTCGCACGAACTTATTCGTCAAATCTACGTAAAAAAAACAATCATTGTTTTGCGAACATTCCTGCGTAAACTACGTATTTACTGTCAGCGTAGTTAAAAGTACGCAATATGTGAGCATTAGCGTACAAAAGTGCGTACGACTCCTTAACATACATTTGATACGCGAATGCGTCATATGCACGAGGCTAGGCCGTGGCCTACAGTCTTTAGAGGAAGACTATATGAACTAGAAAAATAATAATAATTTAGAAGAATAATAATTTACTAAAAACACCGTACAATAAGTGCATTAATAAGAATGTGAATTTATTTTGCAGTACCAGAAAAAGAATACACACAATGGGCTAAAGTGCTGAACCATTAAAAACAGTGTAGCTAAAATACAGCAAATTATGAGAACATTTCAGTGCAATCAATTTCACATTTGCAAGCATAAAAGGCTCGGATATACATTTGAGTCTCTCCTTATGGCTCTTACTTGGCTTGGCAATGATAAAACAGTCTGTCTGGAACACATATTCCAAAATTCAATTGTAATCCACGTGAGGTAAAATTGTAATCCAAACAGGTAATGTGTAATCCACATGGATAATAGAGAATAGCAGCAAATAGAGAACCCTTTTTGCAAAACGGGACTCCCAAATAACCTGAGAAGGGGGGGAAAAAGGAAAATAGGCGCACTTCGGCGCAACAGGGAATTTTCTGCAGAATGGGGGGAGTCCTGACCGCCATGTCTATCTGGGTGAGAGTCAAACGGGGGCAATACAAACAAACAAACAAAGATAAAAAGTGCTAACTAGCTCTCACCCGTCAGGTGCAGTCCATGGTGTGGCTCCCCTAGGTCCTCCTGCAGTCCTTGACGTTGGGTTCCTCAGATGAGGGACCTGAAATCCTCCTCGCTCGAGCTTTTCCGAATCCTCCTGCCGGGAAAACTGGGGTAAGAACTTCCGGCTGCTGCTGGCTTCACCTTCCACGGCAGCTGGTACTGATGGATCACCGTAGATTGGAAGGTGAATGAAGATGTAGTCAGCTGACCCACCTGTAAGGACTGTGGTGGTGGTGGTGGTGCTGGCAGTCCTGGAATCAGAGGCTGAGGCTGTGGCTTTTCCCTGAACTGGAGGACGTCATCTGGGAACTCCTGCAGGCAGCGCAAGCGTCCTGGACCTGGTGGTTCATCCGGCAACACTTCTGGTTCCCTTGTAGGCACCAGAGGGTACGAAAGGAGGGTAACCCCGGTTGCAAATGGGCCTTTCAGGGACGCCATTCGGGTGTACTCCACCTGATCCACCTTGTACAGGCTATGCCGATGTTGTGGCAGGTACGGCCGTTTCACCGACCGGCGGCCCACGAAATACTCCTTCCCATCCTCGTCATCCTGCAGGAAGCCAGACCCTCGCCCAACTGAAAACCAAACCACAGTTCCCTTCCTGCGTTCCAGTGAAGGATCTCCCGGCCTAGGGTGGTCAAGAACTTGTATGACCCAGTCCTCCACTGCGGTTTTATACTCCCAGAGGGTCTGTGCATGGGCTGTCACAGATGCCGGAACAATGGGGTTCTGGTGTATGGAAGAGGTGGATCTGCTCCTGGGCGGCAAAGTGGACGCTCAAGCCACCTCACTGAACGAGACAGAGCGGACACTCCAGCCGCACGAAAAACTGCAGATGCTCCAGCCACCTCACTAGTTGCAGCAGCAGTTGATGACCCAGGCACTGAAGCTGTGTTTCTCTCGCAGAGTTGAACCTGTGGCATCCTGATGTCTGCAGCGGGCAGTGGTTCTGGTAACCCCAAAGTACATTTCGTTCCAGTTGGGACGCAGGTCACGCAGCTTTTATTGAGCCATGCCTGCTGTTGAAAATACTTGCTCTCAGGTCAGCAATCAGCTGACTCAGAGTGACTCAGAGGAGGGTGGAGTACTAAGGGAGGAGTCTTCACTCCCTATACGTGCAAATAGTTAGTTCCCGGGTGGGCTGGGCTGGTTTTTTCCAGTTCTGAGGGGGGTGTATCTTCACTTTCCCGCTCTTGCGTGGGCGTATCGTCATTGTCCCGCTCACGCATAATGCGTACGTTTCGTATGGTTCATACGTATCATACGTATAGTTAGTGTGTAAAATTTTGCGTACGTTTACGAATAATACGAAGCAAATCACCTAATATTCGGATTCGCTTCGCATTTGAAAATTTCCAAGATTCGACACGAATCAACGAATCGACAAATCGCTTCGCTCATCTCTAGTAAAGATGTAAAAAAGCTGATACAGTCAGATAAGCAGGGACATAGGCAGAGAGGACATATATAGGGAGCCAGGAGCTGGGGTAGTGAGCTAAGAAGAAGGCTGAGGCTGTATGTTCCACATAATTGTCTTCAGTGCTCAGTAAAATACTGAAGACAGACTTTTCTTAGCAATGCTCTGCTAAAACATTGCTAAAGAGACTTTACGGGGGGCCGGTCCTGACTATGGCGGAGTGAACACGCGTCTGGTGTGAGCTCCCGCCACAAGATCATTAGCACCGGTCTACTTACCCTTCAAGCGGCTTCTCTGGAGCCTAGATGGTGCGGACGAGGAAGGGATCCACGGCTGGCCCGGCATCGCAGGTGGTGGGACGCAGGACAAGGCTGCATTCAGCACTTCTTCGCCCCCGAAGGGCAAACAGTAACGGGCCGCAACCCACACGCTGCATCCTTCACCCCAATGGCGTATAGACACAGCGGAGAGCCTCGGCTGCAATCCTCCCCCGCGCCCACTTACAGCACGAAGGGAGGTCAGTGTGATACAGAAGCCCCAAACGGGCACCAGCCAGCTTCAGGGCCCCTGACCCCACATACAGCCACTATGCGGCAGACGCCATCTTGCCCACAGGCCCCCGCGTTACAGGCTCCGACGCAGCCTTCTCCCAAGCAGCATCTTCCTCCCAAGGCCTCACAGCTCCGTCCTTACCTCTCTCCTCTTACCCACAAGATGAGGGGCAGTGGGATTGGAGGGAATATATAAAGCAACTGCCAACTAAGCAAGATATGGAACAATTTATAATACGTCTGGAGGCGTCGTACAAGCAAGAGTTAAATACACTCTCTAATAATATGCAAATGATAGAGGAAAGGGTAGAAGAAGTTGCCTCTCATCAAGATGAGATAACTGCCAGAATGTATGATTTGGAAGGTAGAGGGGATGTCAGAGATCAGCATATTAGCTAGCTATATCGTTTACATGATGACATTGAGAATAGGAACAGGAGAAATAACATCAGGATCAGAGGCCTCCCTGAAACCATACCTACTGCTGATTTGGTACATGTGTTGCAGGACTTCCTCAAGAAAATCCTGGATAGACCTGTCTCAGATGACCTAGAGATAGACAGAACACATAGAACACTGGCTCCACCGAATCCAGATATAACCAAGCCAAGGGATGTGATATGTCGTTTGCATTATTACACTGTGAAGGAGGAAATCATGCGCAGAGTGCATAGTCAGCCATTTGTTGAGTATAAGGGAGCCAATATCTCACTTTTACAAGACTTATCTCGGGCTACACTCATGCAACGTAAAGCACTTCGCCCCTTGTTGGAATGCCTCCGTGAAAAAGAAATTCCTTACATGTGAGGCTATCCGTTTCAATTGGTGGTATGACGTAATGGCAAGCGCTTGGAGCTGAGAGATCCTTCAGAATTGGCGGACTTTACTGCAGCCCTGGGCCTCCCGGATATCGCTCTGCCTGACTGACACATTATTTCTACTTCACCATCTTGTTTTTTCGGTTTGGAAGTCAAGCAGGGGTGGATCGAGAAGATTCTCTCCTACTGCAACTCACCCTGACTGATCCATGTTAATGTATCTGAATGTTGATACAGTCCAGACTGTATACCTGTCGGGCTATGATATTATAGTTGCACACTTAATATAGTTCACAGTCCATTCGCAGTAGGTGAGAGAACACATGGTGACCCCCTCTTCTATTTGCGTTCCAATTGGATATATTCCCTTGTACAGAGGCCAAATTGAGCATATTTGTTAAGATTTTTGACTTCTGTTTCTGTTGACTTCTGATAGGTTTCTTAATGTGTCATATGCTGCTCTCTGGTTATACCTTATATTTATGTGATATCCTATATATTCTATGGAGTCAACTGGAGGATGGTAGATATTTGATTTATATTACCTGTCACAGTCTCGTGGTGGACACCACCTGTCATTGGAAGACACATTTCTTTTTTATAAACGTTTTACATTTATTACCTCATCTCCGAGAGGTTATTGAGGGGGGGGTTTAAGGGTACACCAATCGACCCTAGTTTTACTTTAACTCACAAAGGAGGAGGGGAGGTATCTGTCCCTGTTCTCATTCCCTTCTAAATTCTCCCCCCTTAATTACCCCCTTTTTTTTGGCTGTGCCTGGTTCGGTTAAACTAGCATCACTGAACGTCAGAGGTTTTAATGTTCCAGAAAAGAGATCTAAAATACTAGCTTCCGTACATAAGGAAAGGGCTCAGATTCTATTATTACAAGAAACCCATTTCAAAACGGGTCATATACCATACATCAAGTCTAAAGCCTATACTACTTGGGTTCACAGCTCAAATTCCGAATCAAAATCTAAGGGAGTTTGTATTGCTTTACATAAATCTTTGCCTTGTTCTGTTTTAGATTCCAGAGTTTGCCAGCAAGGAAGATATGTTTTCATTAAGTTGGATGTCCATGGGAGAACGTACACAATTGGTAACGTATACTTGTCGAACTTGGGACAAGGTACGGCTCTTGCTAAAATACTTTCTAAATTGGACTCCTTCATTGAGGGGATTCTCTTTCTTGGAGGAGATTTCAATATGACTTTAGATCCGAAAATGGACAATTCCATGGGTAGGTCTTTAGTATCCTCCTCTACAATATCTAAAGTACGCTCGGTCCTCCATGACAGGAGATTAGTGGATGTTTGGAGGATCTTGCATGCTAGTGATTTTACTTACTATTCCCCCGCTCACCAAACATATAGCAGGATAGACATGTTTATGATATCGCATCATGCCCTTACTTTTCAGCCTTCCTCTGAGATTGGTACAGCAGTATGGTCTGACCATGCACCCATATTTCTTACGCTTCAGTTACCTAGTGGCCAAAGAGTTGACGTGGCGCCTTAACGAGGGATTGCTAAAAGATATGTTATGTAGACAGGCCGTAGAGAAAGCGGTTAGGGAGTTTTTGGAAAACCATGCTTCAGACTTGACAGCCCTTCCTCTGCAGTGGGAAGCGCTAAAATGTGTCATCAGAGGAACACTCATACAACATGGGTCTAGGCTTAAAAAAGAGAAGGAAGGCCACATTCAAAGGTTACTCACTCGCCTACAAAATTTAGAAGCACAGCACAAAACGACGCCTTCAGTAACACTACTCAAGGACTTAACAGAGACACAGGAGAAGCTGAAAGAAGCCATAGGTAAGAGAGTGAACTCACGCATTAATGATTATGTACAATCCACAGCTCTACCTCTGGTTCCGGGGGATCAGAGCTCAGACATGGAACTGCCGATTTCAGAGTCAGAGATAAGACAGGTCATATCATCACTTAAGGGGGGGGAAGCCCGGGTCCTGATGGATTCACGGCAATATTCTTTAAACGCTTTCAGGACTTACTTCTGCCATTCCTTACTAAAGTATTAAATAGCATTTCACCTACTTGTCCCTTTCCCAAACAATCCTTAGAGGCCCATGTTGTTGTTTTACCTAAGCCAAAGAAAGACCATACGATATGCGGCAACTACAGACCAATATTCTTAATAAATTGTGATATCAAAATATTTTCTAAAATCCTAGCTAATCGATTAAGTAAAATTCTCCCAGATGTAATTAGTAGAGATCAAGTAGGTTTCGTACCACGTAGGGAAGCTAGGGATAACACCATTAGAAATATTACCTTAATATCACATGCCCAGAAGCAAAAGATACCGATGTGCCTAATGTCAGTTGACGCAGAGAAAGCGTTTGATCGGGTACATTGGCAATTCATGTTAGCATCTTTACAACAGATTGGATTAGGACATAGATTTATTGAAATGATCTCAGCTTTATATACACTTCCATCTGCTCGCGTTAGAAGAAATGGCATATTAGCTCCTTCATTTATGATCCACAATGGCACGCGACAGGGGTGTCCCCTATCGCCGCTTTTATATGTATTGTGCATGGAGCATTTAGCTGTGGCTCTTAGGAACAACCCCGATATTAAAGGAATTGAAATTGGTAAGCAGAAACATAAATTGGCTCTATACGCGGATGACCTTCTTCTATACGTGAATTCCCCACATATCTCCATACCGTCTATACTTCATGAATTTGAGAGATTTGGGCATCTAAGCAACTTCAAGGTTAATTTATCCAAATCAGAGATACTGAATATTTCTTTAGATCATGCGGAAGCAGTAGCTATCCAACATAATTTCACCTTTAAATGGAAAGAGGAGAGTTTGGCATACTTAGGTGTCCAGATTCCATCCAAACTCCACTTATTACTCCTCCTGAATTACTTGCCACTGCAGAGGAGGACTTTGGAAGACTTGAGGACATATAAAATGAAGCATCTTTCTTGGTTTGGTCGCATGCATGTGGTCAAAATGGATATACTGCCGAGATTTCTGTATCTTTTTCAGACCATACCTATATATGTACCAAAAAACTTTTTCTTAACGATACAAAGCCCTAAATAAATTTATTTGGCATACTAGCAGGCCTAGACTCAACAAACAAGTCCTTACCAAACATAAATCCTTGGGAGGTTTTGGATTACCAGAGGTTCGCCTCTACCATAATGCGGCAGTGTTAACAAGGATCATAGACTGGTTGCATAAAAGCACGCAGAAACTCTGGGTATCTTTAGAACAAGAATTATCTCCTATATCTCTGTTAGCAGCCCCCTGGATAACCAACACAGATAGACCAGCAGAGACAGATCTTCCCTTCTTAACCAGACACACGTTAGCGGTATGAAATGATTGGATTAGTAACACATCCATATCAAAATGCCCTGGTCCCATGAGTCCAATTCATAGCAACCCAGCTTTCAGTCCAGGCATGAAACCTTCCTCATTTATGATCAAGTTGGCAAATAGTGGGTTTTTAAGGGTTAAAGACATTTTGGATAAAGGGAAGTTGGCTTCTTACGATACTTTACGCTTGAACACCAGGTTTTGCTTGGTTTCATGGGTAGGATATGCGCAACTGAGCTCTTATGTGAGATCTGTGTTTTCTAATAACGATATTGGTTCCTTGACAGATTTTGATAAACTGTACCTACAAACGGGACAAGGAAAAGGAATTTTGTCATCTCTATATAGAGTATTACTAGATTTAGGTAACGGAGATAGGGCCCCATTTTTTACAAAATGGGAAGCTGATTTACAAGTCAAATTTACTGAGGAGGATGTTTCAAGATGTGTACGTTCTCCCATGGACTATCATTGGCAGCACATGCAAAAGAGAATTATAAAATTCTCTCCAGATGGTATTATTGTCCTACAACTCTACACCGTATGTTTCCTTCAGTCTCAGAGATCTGCTGGCGGTGTGAAAAAGAAAGAGGCTCTATTCTGCATATTTGGTGGGGTTGCGATATTATACATACCTTCTGGGATAGAGTTTTGAAGATATACTTTAAGTATTCAGGGAAAATAATATCAAACACTCCGCAGGTGAGTCTCCTTTTGCTGATTCCGGGTTCACTGTCTCAAATCAAAAAAGGGGTTTTGAGATTTTTCCTGTCGGCAGCTAGAATGGTAATTCCAAGGCATTGGAAATCCAAACTTCCTCCAACCTTGAAAGAATGGGCTGCAGAGCTTAAGTATATTTTGAGGATGGAGGAATTATTAGCTGAACAACAAGAGAAGTCAGAAGTATTTCTGAACAGATGCTATCCTTTGATGACATTTTTAGATTCACCGGAATGTTGTAATATGCTATAGATTGAATGGTAAGCTACCCCCTATTTCTATGTAAGACGCCTGGAATCCTTTCCCCTCCCCCCTCCTGATGGGGTTGGTTGGGGTGTTGCCCCCCCCCCCTTTTCTTTTTTTTTTTTTTCTTTCCCTCTCTCTCCCCTCCTCCTTATTCTTAGCATTATGGTGTTCTTATGCTGGTACCTTTAGGTACTTTATTTGTTATTTTCGAGACATACAGATTGAAAGGTTATTATTGGGGGACTATTGGCTAGGAGCCCTTTGCACCCTGTTCAGAGGGAGATGGATACTAAGTTTAGGATCCATCAACAACGAATTGTAGATATCAATCAGCTTTATTGACAAGATTTGTATAAGGACACAACAAATGTTTTTTTGACAATAGATCCTTTTTGTGCAATTGCAATTGGGTCCTGCGAGGCCCTGTTTATTGTTACAAACTTAGTAATGTACACTTGATATGTTTCAAGCTTGAAAAATTAATAAAAACAGAGTAAACATAAAGAGACTTTACACCACGTCTTTTTAGGAAAAATAAACACTTTCCCTGATAAAGTATTTTACAAAAATGCTTAAAATCACTTTGGATTCTATCCTTCAGTCCACACTTTTACCAACTACAATCTTGTCCTGTTATCAGAAAGAAGGAAGGGGGAGAGCAGATACAGCTGTCAGAAACAGTAGCTGTGCTAACAGACTTAAAGGCGTTTTCCGGGTTCAGAGCTGAACCCGGACATATTCCCATTTTCAACCAGATAGGCCCTCTGATATTTCATGCTCCGAAGCTCTCCTTTGGCCTTCGCCAAATCGCACAGGACAAAGGCTTTTTCTGAAGATCCAGTGACGTACTGTGCTGTCCATGGGTAAGCTAGGCGGAGGCTTCTGCTTAGCTGTGAGCCTGGTGATGTCACTGACACTAATGGGTGGGATTTAGCCCTGCCCTAGCCTGTAAAATGGCTAGGGCAGCGCCAAAGCCTACCCATTAGTGCCTAGCAGTGTAAAAAATATAAACAAGCAACCCTTGCCATGTGCTATATGCTCCAATGCTCATATCAGAGGGGCTGCTTGGGTGAACACGGGGCTATGTCCGGACAACCCCTTTAAGTCTGATTCAGAAGCATCAGCAGCTAGAGGAAGGACGCATACTCACCAGAAGCAAAACTGTCGGAAATTTGCAATAAGGACCATTTAGAAAGTTGCTTAATGTTATGGTGGCAGTCTGTACCCGCTGCTGCTCCAACCGCTCTACCCCCCACCCCCACCCCCCACATGACCCTGGCTGGCTGCTGTACTGGTTACCCGCTCCTCTGCTCCAGGTCTCTGGTGTTTCGGAATGACCTGGCCACTGGAATAGTGCTGATCTTCTTCCTACGCCTGCTTCATGCCAGCTCTGCCTCTCACTCAGGGGCATAGCTATAGAGGGTGCAGAGGTAGCAGTCGCTACCGGGCCCAGGAGCCTGAGGAGGCCCAAAGACCCTTGTGCCACATAAGAAGACACACAAAGCACTGAGGGAAGGGGGGCCCAAGTTGAACTCTTGCACCAGGGCCCTGTTTTTCTGGGCGCGAGTGGGCATTACTCCACTTACCCTGTTGTGCTATTGGGATTAGGGTTTGTAAGCAATACCAAAATTTTATTCCAGTTTTCGGATACCATACAAGAGTATTGCGAATACTCGATTACCATTCGGAGACCATGCGAAAAATTAAAAACTGAAAAAAGCTGCGTGCATGGGCGTGGCCGTATGTAATATGTTTATTTTTATTTGTTTGTAAATTTTATATGTAAAATTGGGAAAGGGGGGTTTTTAACCCCTTCTACCTCGGGCCTGTTTTCACCTTGCTGCCCAGGCCATTTTTTGCTAATCTGAAATGTGTCACTTTATGTCGTAATAACTTTGGAACGCTTTTACTTATCCAGGCCATTCTGAGATTGTTTTCTCGTCACATATTGTGCTTCACGACAGTAGTAAATTTGTGCCAAAATATTTCATTTTTATTTCGCTCATTAGCTCATCTTACCTTCCCAGTCCCTGGTATGTCTTTACTGAATGCAACTGCACCCAACTTTCCAAGAACCTGATAACATCCACATAGCTCATCTTTCCTTCCCAATCCCTGGTATGTCTTTACTGAACATTAATGTCTTTTTCCCTGATGATGGATTTATTGAGTACTTATTTATATTGACTATTTCACCCCTGTGTCTGGTCCTACTTTGATTAGGCCAACTATAACCTCCTCCCCACTTGGTCACACACCTGATTGAGCACAGAGTGGTATAAATCTAAGTGCTTAGGTCTTTAGACCTAGGTCTTTCCATACAACATCTTTCAAGTGCAACTCTTTAAGTGCACATACAGAATTATACCAGAATTGGACCGAAGGGGACCAAAGGTAACTAATGAAATAGTTAATGCAAACAATGATTCAATTTTTCTCATCTTGCTCTTCCCACTTTCCCTTAACCTCCAAAAATGCTCTTTACATACAATCACCCAGCAAGGAAGTGTTCATCTCTCCCTCCATTTTACCCACTCATCTAACCTCCTGTGCAAACCTGTTTAGTGACATAAAACATTTCCTTCCCAAACACACACACGGCCTCCTCATGCCCTCTCTTTCTCTCACCTACTGACACTTTCCCTGCTTCTACTTATTGCTGGTGACATCTCTCCAAATCCAGGCCCCCCTCAGCAAATCCCCACCATTATTTCCTCCTCTCACTATAAATCCCCCTCTACAAATTTCTGCAATCCCTTAAACCTAAAAACATTCCCCTGACCCCTGCTCCCTCGGTTCCTCTGACAGGAGCATTATGGAACGCACGCTCAGTTAATAACAAACTGTCTTTCATCCATGACCTCTTCATCTCACACAAACTTTCCCTTCTGGGTATCACAGAAACATGGCTGACACCCTCTGACACTGCCTCCCCTGCTGCACTCTCTTATAGCGGATTTCATTTCACCCACACCCCACGCCCTGGCTGAAACATGGTGGAGGAGTTGGTCTGCTTTCTGTCTGGAAACTGCTCCTACAGCCCAATTCCACTGCCACCCTTCTTAACTCTCACTTCATTTGAAGTACACTCTGTTCGCATTTACTCTCCCTCCAACCTGCAAGTAGCTGTCATCTACGGCCCCCCAGGCCCAGCCACCATCTTTCTTGACCATTTTAATACCTGGCTCCTACATTTTCTTTCTGCCGACATTCCCACTATCATCATGGGTGACTTCAACATCCCTATCGACACTGGCAACTCGACCGCCTCCAAACTTCTGGCACTCGCTTCCTCCTTCGGCTCTCCCAGTGGGGTCTTCCGCTCCCACCCACAGAGATGGTCATACTCTAGATCTGATCTTTACTCGCCTCTGCTCCTTATCTAACCTTTTTCTAATTTGCCACTCCCCCTATCTGACCACAACTTACTCACCTTCTCTTCTCTGGTCTCTTCTGCTGCTCTCCTCCGGTCCACACACTAGCACACACCCTGCAGGAACCTTAAACATCTCGACTTTCACCTACTTTCGGAATCTCTTTCACCTCTCTCCAACATTCATTCCCTCAAAGACCCCGATGCTGCCACCACTCTGTATAACACCACAATAGCTACAGCCCTGGACTCTGTTGCCCCCCTCACACTCCACAAATCCCGGAAAAATCAACAGACAACCCTGGCACACAGACCTGACCAAGAAACTCAGACAAGCTTCCAGAGCTGCTGAGCGGCAATGGAAGAAATCCCATTCTAAGGATCACTTCACCACATACAAGCAATCCCTCCTCATTTTTCAAATCATCACTCTCTGATGCAAAACAGGCCTACTTCTCATCTCTAATATCTTCTCTGTCCCACAACCCCAAACAACTGTTCAACACTTTTAACTTTCTTCTCCGTCCACCGGCGCCCCCACCATCACCTCTTATCTCAGCAGAGGACTTTGCCACATACTTCAAACAAAAGATCGTCAACATCAGAGAAGGCTTCAGTGCACAGTCCCCTCAGCCCCTCTACATAACTGCTCAGTACTCTTCCACCAAAACCTGCTTCTCCACAATTACAGAAGAATACCTTTCCACCCTACTCTCCAGATCACATCTCACCACCTGCGCACTTGACCCAATCCCATCCCACCTCATTCCCAACCTCTCCTCAGTGTTCATCCCAGCCCTAAGCTCATCTCTTCAACCTATCACTGACCTCTGGTGTCTTCCCCTCTGGTTTTTAAACACGCTACAATTAAAACCCATCCTTAAAAAAACCCTCACTCGACCCATCTTCTCTGTCCAGCTATCGCCCCATATCACTTCTGCCATATGCCTCAAAGCTACTTGAGCAACATGTCCATTCAGAACTGTCCTCTCACCTCTCCTCCTGCTCACTCTTTGACCAACTACAGTCAGGCTTCCGACCCCACCACTCAACTGAAACTGCCCTTACAAAAGTCACCAACGATCTGCTAGCAGCCAAAACCAAAAAACATTACTCTGTTCTCCTCCACCTTGACCTGTCCTCTGCCTTTGACACCGTCGACCACTCCCTTCTACTACAAACTCTCTCGTCTCTTTTTTTTTTAATAGTCTTTATTTTCCATTTTTCAATTAAAATAACATTTACAACAGACCCCATAACCCACCCAGCAATCCCCTAGAAGATACAAGAGTGGAGTACATGTAACCCCACCATACCTAAGCACAATGTGTCCAGCCCACCCCCTACCAGAAACTCTAGGAAACACAAACACGCAGACACATACACCCGCACATTCATACCCACATCCTATTAATCAATTCTTCTCATATGATGCCTCACACCACCGTCTGGCCCTGAAGCCAACCACCCCAAATTTCTTCAAAGCGATCCGGCACCCCTCTAGCTGCATAGGTCATTTTATACATAGTTAAATCTGCATTTGATCACCGTACCCATTGCCCAATAGTGGGGACCTTAGGTGGCTTCCAGTTTCAGGAGAATAACCTTTCGCCCATAAAACATCAGTAGACGAAGCAATTCCTCTCATACTTCGTAGGTGTTATATCCATAACCAAACCCAATAGGGCAGACCTCAGGAGAACAAACCCCCGGCAACCCAGTTTCCTGTAATGTACTGACAGATCTGACCCCAGTAGTGACTCAGCACAGGACACTCCCACACATATGTATCAGAGAACCCCTCTCACGCCACACCTTGTACACGATGGGTCTGGTAATCTATGCATATAGAACAACCTGGACCGGTGTTAAGTATGTCCTATGGATCCATTTAGTTTGGGATGAGTGATCTCTGGCACTAATTACAGTGTTTCTCCACATAGCACTCAGCTCTCTAAAATGGGAG
>ONZH01004805.1:0-55194 GCA_900303285.1 Rhinella marina | reverse complement strand
GTTACTCTACAACGCTGTGCGTACGAATTCTATTCAGCGATGCAGAGTCCTCCCTGGTAGTTCCGCCCACTTATCCTGCGTGCGAGGAAGACGTGGCAAGTCAGCAGAGTGAGATGGCGGCGAGACAGCAAGGTCCTGACTGGGGAAGCATGTTGTGGGCAGACGACCCCTATGAGGAGAAGGAACCGGAGGAGATCTATCTCTCACAGCTCAAACAGGAAGTTGGATGAGGTGCCTGCTGAGGTGGTGACTCCACTGGCTGACACGGCGGAGGCGGCAGGAGTTCCCGCTCCGCTGGCCAAGGACTACTCCTTATGCCAGAATTTGATGGTCCCTGAAGCTGTCACCCAGAACGCCCAGACCCTCTGGGAATATAAAAAGCTGGTGGAGGAGTGGGTGGTGCAAGTTTTGGAGCACCCACGGTCCGGTGACCCTAAGCTGGAGCGCCGAAGGGGAACCGTTATTTGGTTCAACGTGGAGCGGGGAGTCGGTTTCATCAGCGATGAGGAGACGGCGGAGGAATTATATGTTAACCGCCGTTCGGTTAAGCGGCTGTATCTTCCGCCCATACGCCACAATCTCCACGCAGGGGATTACGTGGAGTATAACCCCATGAAGAGCCTCCAAGGCCCCTTTGCTACTGGGGTGAAAATCTTAAAGCGACCACCTACTCCTGCAGCGCCCCCGGAAGACTGGAGTGAGGAGGCCCAGCGCCGCAGAAGAGGCTTGTGACCTTGAGACCTTGAGATTTGAAGAGAAATCCCAAGGTCAGGATCAGCCGGAACCCCTGATTTGCCCCCACCGCCAGCGATACCACCGATCCTTCATGTGGGACAGATGACAACGAACACTTTCGTGTACCATCCAACTGGGGTACAGTACCACTACCAACTGCCATGCCCATGGCAGTTGCAGGAAGCACAGTCCGCCGCTCGTGGAAGACCATTACCATTACCGTTACAGCCGGAGATTCTGTCACCTGGTATGCCGGCAGGAGGATCTGGCCACTACAGAGTGATGGGCAGGGCCAAAGTTACCACTGCCTTTGCCAGTGTGACAGCCCAGTCACCAAGAAGACCATCCTTGAGAGGTCGGCGGGGGTCTGCTGCCGCAGCCAGGGCCGCTTTCATGATGAGGCAGGAGCGCCCTCTCATGTCCTTTAGCTCCAGCAGCAGTGAGGAGGACCTGCTGGCCTTTAAGTAATTCCAGCAGTTTTTATGGGAGCCACAACATGGACTTATCCTGAAGGGTGGGCACTAGTTGGCCCTTATTTTTAGTTTTGTTGCCCCGCGTTTATCCTCACCCAGAATGGCCATGGATTGTTAGGACTCCCCCCATCAAAAAAAGTTTTTTTTTATACAAGTTGCGCATACGTGCGCCTCATCCCCTTTTTCCCCCTTTTCAGGTTATTTGGGGAGCCCCTCGAAAGAGGGTTTTTTAAAGGGAACCTTTGCTGCTATTTTTTTACCCATTTGGATTACAATTTTACCTATGTGGATTACAAATTGCGACTGAGTTTGGGACTCTGCTCCAGTTCTATGACAAGCATCAGAAGAAAAGAGACTTAAACGTGTCCGTGAGCATACCAGGTAGGTGATATTTAAAATGTTTATATTATACTTATAATAATGTATTTGCACTTTACCATATATGTGTCTCGAATATTCGCTGTGCCTCTGAGGAGTGCACGCCGCGACCTCTCCTCGTACGTGCCTGCGTATTACGTAATCGCTTAGACAATAGTACGCTGAGATTTGTAAGCTATTTGTACACTCATGCGTACGTCTTCTAAGAAGTTGCGTACATTTTGTAAATGAACGATCGTTATTAGTGAGCCAATGTTCACTAATAGCACATAATAACATATATTTTGTACGCAAATACAATGAATCTATTCGTCGAATACACTAATTTTAGGAAAAGTTCGGCGAATGTTCGGCGAATAATTTTTTCAATGGTTCGCTCATCTCTATATCTAATGTGTAAAACTTTCCAAAAATACAAAAGTTAGACATATTCGGTACCGCCGAGTCCGTAACAACCTGCTCTATAAAAATATTACATAGGATGGCCCCTCAGGTGCATGCTATAAAAATTTTTTTTTAAAAACTATGTCATAACAGCCATTTTTTTTCACCTTGCCTCACAAAAAGTGTAATACCAAGCGATCAAAAAGTCTTATGTACCCCAAAATGGTACCAATGAAAACGTCACCTCATCCAGCAAAAAAATGAGCCCCCACTTAAGACAACAACTCAAAAAAATAAAAATCAATGGCTCCTGCAAACCAATCCATCAAAATCTGTGCTGCAAAATCCATATGGCGCTCCTTCTGTCCTGAGTCCTGCCATGTGCCCCCAGAGCAGTTTACCACCACATATGGGGTGTTGTCGTATTCAGGAGAAAATGGGGAACAAATTATGGGGTGCTTTTCTCCTGTTACCCCTTGTGAAAATGAAAAATTTGGGGCTAAAGCAACATTTTATTGGAATAAATGAAACTTTTCATTTTCACAGCCAAGTGTTTCCAAATTTCGTAAACCGCTTAGGGGCTCAAAGTGGTCAGTACCCCCCTTAATATATTCTTTGAAGGATGTAGTTTCCAAAATGGGGTCACTTTTTGAGGGTTTCCACTGTAGGGGTACGTCAGGGTCTGTCAATTACAAAATGGTGCCTCCAAAATTCGTAAGGCTCTCCTTTCCTTCTGACCACTGCCATGAATCCATAGAGATGTTTACCACCACATTTTGGGTATTTCTGTAGACTGCAGAATCAGAGCAATGTATATTGAGGTTTAGTTTGCTGTTAACCCTTGCTGTATTGCAAGAAAAAAATTATTAACATGAATAATCTACCAAAAAAGTGAAATTTTGAAATTTCACTTCCATTTTCCTTTAATTCTTGTGGAACACCTCAAGGGTTAACAAAGTTTGTAACAGCAGTTTTTTATAATTTGAGGGGTGTAGTTTCAAAAATGGGGTTATTTATGGGTGGTTTCCATTACGTAAGCCCCTCAAAATCACTTTATATCTGAATTGGTGCTTAAAAAAATGTTTTGGAAATTTTGTTGAAAATTTGAAAAATGGCTTCTAAACTTCTAAGCCTTCTAACGTCCTAAAAAAGTAAAATGACATTTATAAAATGATGCCAACATAAAGTAGACATATGGGGAATGGAAAATAATAACTACTTTTGGAGGTATTACTATGTAGTTTGAAAGTAGGGAAATTGAAATTTGGAAATTTGCAAATGTTTCAAGATTTTTGGTAAATTTGGAATTTTTTTATAAATAAAAATGAAATATTTTGCCACAAATTTACTACTGTCGTGAAGCACAATATGTGACGAAAAACAATCTCAGAATGGCTTGGATAAGTAAAAGCGTTCTAGTTATTACCACATAAAATGACACATATCAGATTTGCAAATAATGGCCTGGGCAGGAAGGCGAAAACAGGCCCGGGGTTGAAGGGGTTAACTACATTTTATATGTTTGTTTGTGTTATATATCCTGTTCATTTGCACTGTGTTTGCATGGCATTGTGGAAAGAGTTAATGAACACGGAAAAACTGCTGTGTCATTGCCATTGGGTATCATTTAAGCTCTAATGCAAGTCTATGAGAGACAGGAGTTGTAACAATCTAACTGTTTGTGCTGAGTTTTTCCACTCCACCCCTCCTACTAGAAGGTTCTAGTCTAGCTATAAACTGTAGGTTCTAGTCTAGCTATAAACTGTATATAAGGAGAGCAGTCAGAGGCCCTAGTGTGCTGCAGTTAGGGACCAGTGCTTGGAAGAGGAGACTCTGCCGGACTACTGAGTGACCAGAAGAAGACGCTGAGACGGGGATACTCTGCCACAGACCCTGGATCACCAGCCTTTGTCCAGGGTATCAGTTGTCTGAAGAGAGAGGGACAGTTAGCTCAGGACTTTCCTCAGCATCAAACCTTTCTTTTGCCAGGGAGGAGACTGGAGAAGCCAGCCCTATGCCTCACCTGTATTATTTTGCATCTGAATTCCTCCAGTAAAGAAGCACCCTGGTTTACTGCAGATCCTGACTCTCTGGACTTAATTCTCATTGGGGTGCACCACACTTTACTATCCGGAGAGCAGCAACATGTGGTGACACCTCAACGGTGTTCGGGGTACCCAGCGTAGCGTTGGGGCCACCCCAAACCCGGCAACTGCAATACATTTTATCTTTTCACACTTTCCACTAAGTTTAATAGGAAAATAGGATGACAATCTTAGCAGTCATCTCATTATCATCACAGGCAGGATTAAAATGACAGATGAAATTTTAAATAAATATATATATATATATATATATATATATATATAAACAGAGGATCCACCATTCACAATAGGTCACAGCTTCTCTACCTACCTCCCTGCATGATGACCTCTGCACAGGTCATATAGCTAGAAAACTCGCCCTTAAAAGTCACTGAATTGTCTTCAGTCTGTTGTGTCAAATGGTGGCTCCTGTAAAGCAACAGCTCAGGCAAGATGGCTACCCCCATAATCATGTTCAGAAAATAAAATAATCTAATAACTAGAAATTAAAATCAGATGAAAAAAGGTATGTGTGTCAGGACTGGTTTTAATTAGTAAAAATAATATTGGTGATATTTTCCCTTTAGCAACAATAGTGCTTTGTTCACCTCCTGCATTGTGAATTCAGAATCATATATACCTGAGATCCTGCACTCTGTGAGCTCTGGTTACCGGGCGCCATTAATACCTGACTAAATAATAAATTCTGTTTTACTAGGTCATAGTACATGTATAAACACCAACAGGGAAATCCTCTCCCTACAATAACATCCAGTTCTGGGGAATACCTGATTAAACTTTCATTCATCTCAAAGGTATATTAAAAAATCATAACTTGTTATAACTGTTCCTGCTTAAAGCACTCAATTACATAAGCACCGCATACAGACACGATTTAGCACAGAACTTGTGAATCATTTATGACATATTTTCTTTCATAGTTAGAAAGGTTAAAGAGAAATTACCTCCAAAAAGTTAGAACTTCCAGCAGAACTTGAGTTGTAGTTCTCATCAGCATGCGGCGGGCACGTCACTCCTCGCTTTATGTGGACGAC
The DNA here is from genome assembly GCA_900303285.1 of Rhinella marina. Taxonomy (NCBI): domain Eukaryota; kingdom Metazoa; phylum Chordata; class Amphibia; order Anura; family Bufonidae; genus Rhinella; species Rhinella marina. The sequence continues at coordinate 50,085 of ONZH01004805.1, read as the reverse complement.
TTTAGTTAGATTCTCATTGTACTCTAATCATATTAAGTGATTAAAGGGCTTTTCCCATGACTAATGTAAAAAAATCAGACATCATATAGTACATGCCAATCTCTTTCTAACAAAGCTAGAACCAGCCCTGTACCTGACATGGATCCAGAGATCTCCACATTCATTGCTCTGCTAGATTTATATCAAGCTTACAGCTCTGGGGGAGTGTCTTTTCTGCTGCAGCTAAGGGGGTGTGTCCATGATCTCCCTATCACAGCTCAGGAGGTAGTTGAAGGTTGAAACTAAGCATTTGCGGCCATCTCAGTGAGCAGGTCAAAGAAATAAGAAAGAAAACAAACAGCAGATGGTGCTATACAGATACATTGTATTGAAGAGCTCAGTGGCTATGCTAAATTTTTAATTACATGTAATTACAAAAGTATTCAGATCCAGGTGCTGGTCTGAAAACTGCTGAATATTTGTCATGAGACAACCCCTTTAAGACCCAGCCATCTTCTAAGTGTTGTGTAGTGGAGTAATATTGATGACCTACACCGGCACTACCAAGTAGACGAAGCACAGGTAAACTTTGAAGGAGAAAAAGCACAAACTCAATCACCGCTACTAATCGGCAGGGGTACTGGGGACATTGATGACCTATCCTGAGATGTCCTCAAAAATACTTCTTTAGTAATAGTACCAGGGGCAGACTGGGACTAGGAAAAAAATGAAAAGTAGCTCCAGATACCACAATGCAGCACAAAATACTACCCCAGCAGAACCAGATAACACAAAATACTGCCTAAATTAGTTAATGCTTAGAGCATCAAATCTTTTTGTACTTGGCTTTTAGCCAAGAGGAGGGTTTAGGTGGCCCTCTGGTCATCGGCCCATCGGGAAATTTCGCTGTAGGGTCTAAGGCCAGTCCACCCTTGAATAGTACTAATACTTAAAAGGGTTTTCCAGCTTCAGAATATTGCTGAACTATGGTCACGATAGGCCATCAATGTCAGGTCGGTGGAAGCGTGACCCCGCCAATCAGCAGGGTGAAAGGACCACAGTGCTCTGTCTATCCTTTACGTGGCCCGTCTACCTGCTGCTGTCCTCTTAGTAACCACACTTGCAGCTTAGTTCCATACACTGGAATAGGATAAAGACGTGATATCCCGCTCCACAGGCAATGTTGATTTTGTGGATATGCTTTCTTTTGACAAGTCTGTAAATGATATTTGTTTAAAGATCACATTCTGATGGCAGAACCTGATGATTATGCAGAAATGAGCTACATGGACACTACCTACCTCATCATGCAGATGTGATCTGTCACAGATTATGTTTACTAGAAATTCCTTCTTCTGTGTCAAACACTGATTAAATGGGGTTTTGCAGTACTTCAGTATTGATGGTCTATCTCCAGGATTGGACATCAATATCAAGTCAGTGGGGGGTCTGACACTTGAAACCCCCACCGATCAGCTGTTTCTGGACAGAGCTGGAAGCAGAAGGCTTCAACCACTGAGTAGTGCCCATGCTAGGGTACTGTAGCTCAGCTTCCATTCAAGACATCTGACCAGCAAATGTGCCGAGGGTCAAACCCCCACCAATCTCATATTGATGACCTAGCTCTAAGGGAGTCCCGAAAAACCACTTTAAATGCTTCTGAAATTGTTTATATATTTATGTTTCTACTGTGGATCCTAGGTGATTTCCTATCTTTTGTAAAGAGCACATTTAATACTGTAGTTTATATGTATTTATTACTCACTGATTCACAAACTATATATCAAAGGTAAAGCTATTGTGTGGTGTTTGCTTGATCCTGATACCACCATTAGACACAATCTCTACTTTGGCTATTAGGGGATTAGAAGTTTTGGCTGGAGCGTTGTGTATTCTGGGTTTGGCACCACTGCTTTCATTTATTTGCTTTCTTCTTTCCTTGGCTATAGAAGGTAAACGTTTCTAAGAAAAGCTCCTACTTGGTGCACCCTTCCCTCACACGACATGAAGTAACACAACACTTTGCTCTACTTCTACATTCTGCTGTGATTTGCTACGTATTTAGAGCCATATAGGGTGAATCCAAGACACAAAGAACAAAACGGGAACAGAAAGGGATTGTTTTTCACCCAAAGATCCTAAATAAAGGAACAGTTCATGTTTTGTGGACCTGGTTGGAGCATGCCTTAACACAAACAAACCTAAGTGCTTTTTTGGCCTCCCGTGACGTTCTTGTCATATTAAGTACTTGTCGCTCATAACGAGCGTCTTCAGTCTGGCACTGCAAATCAAAGTATTACCGAAACTTGTTTGTCTTCTAGAAATTGTTCACCTTTTGTCCTGAATTGTAAGAATTATCATCATACATGTTTATAAGTGGCTGCTATGATGTCCAAAGACTCGAGGGGCCTGGGATTACTTGACTCTGCCAGTAGGACATTTTTCTGGGTAGTGATCATTCAGGAAGATTGGTGACAGTTCTGTAAGTTTTCCAGTTTTGTGTTAAAGGGGTGGTCTGGTTTTGTGATATTGATGACATAGTTTCCTCTCTTATTCAACTGAATGGAACAAACAGCTATAATTAGACTGCACAACCACTACTGCAATAAAAACAATTTGCAGGTAAACATTGAAGAGAACGCAACTCTCCCAATAGCACCGCAACCCCTTCAAACATCTGATCGGCAGGGATGCCAAGAGTCAGACCGTCACTAATCTGAGATTGATTACCTATTCTGAGCATAGGTCATCAGTTTCATTAAACTGCCATACCCCTTTAAAGAGGTTAACCCATCTGGACATTTATGGCTTATAGATAGGATAGGCCATCCCGATGTCCAGATGTGACAACACCTTTGAAAAGGGAGGATAATTGTATAATGAAAACTTTTTTTATATATCAAATATAGTGATTCACACTTTGTAATAAATTATAAATTTATTTGAATCACTTATCGAGTGCTTTCCTAAGTGGAGGTCACAATCTATCAGTACAGTAAGTCTTTGGAACGTGGAAGGAAACTCACGCAAACCCAGAAAGAACATACAACATGCAGATGTTGTCCGTGGTCAGATTTGAACCTAAAGCCTAAGGCTACTTTCACACCAGCGTTTTTGCTGGATCCGTCATGGATCAGCAGAAACGCTTCCGTCATGATAATACAACTGTCTGCATCCGTTCTGAACGGATCCGGTTATATTATCTTTTAAATAGCCAAGACGGATCCGTCATGGCCATTGAAAGTCAATGGAGGACGGATCCGTTTTCTATTGTGTCTGAGAAAACGGATCCGTCCCCATTGACTTACATTGTGAGTCATGACGGATCAGTTTACATCGGTTTCTTCATGCGGACACCAAAAAGCAGCAAGTAGCGTTTTAGTGTCCACCTCCAAAATGAATGCTGACTGAACTGAAGCAAAACTGATGCATTCTGAATGGATCCTTTTCCATTCAGAATGCATTAGGACAAAACTGATCAGTTTTGGACCGTTTATGAGAGCCTGTGATGGATCTCACATACGGATCCTTACAACGCAAGTGTGAAAGTAGCCTAAGCGCTGCAAAACACCAGCGCTAACCACTGAGCCACCATGCTGCTCCAATGAGCAATAGTGATCTCTCAGTGATCTCCAAAATGAGGATATGCTCTTCCCATTCCCAGAGTACTGGTGGCCTATTTCTTAGGACAAGTCGAGGTCCCCCTGACTAATCTCACTATAGCAATAAGCTGGAAACTGTGAGTAAACCGTGTACCAAGCCTCAATCACTAGTAGGACCACCACAGGGGAAATCAGACATTGCACAGTTCCTAATTAAAATCAAGGGGGTATCTATTAACTACATTCACATGCCAGGTCCTCCACAGCAGAAGACGCTCTTCTCTTAGATGAGAGTGCTGAACATAACCCCCCATTTAAGCCAGAATTCTCTTGAAAATAGATTTTATAAAATAGGCAACCCCTTTTGGTGAAATATAGAGTACTTAGTGTTATTAAAGAGGACCTTTCACCACTCCTGACATTACTGTTTTAATAGTTTCATGCATTCCCCATGTAATAACAATTTTGGAGCATCTATTCTTATGTCTCTATGCTGTATCATTCCTTTATTATTTCTACTAGAAGTTATAATTGAATTGCTATTAGTCTTCAGTAAGAGTACAGAAGGGAGGTAACCAGTTGGGGGTGTGTACCTGCACAGACTCACTCTATCCAATTAGTGCCTCCATTTTCAGACTGTTCAGGTACACAACCCGAACTGGTTACCTCCCTCTGTACCCTTACTGCAGACTGCAAGCAATTCATTTATAACTTCTAGTAGAAATAATAAAGGAATGGCACAACATAGAGACATAAGAATAGATGCTCCAGAGTTGTTATTACATGTGGAATGCATGTAGCTATTAAAATAGGCATGGAGGAGGGATGAAACGTCCTCTTAAAGCTGATCTCAATCATAATTAGCCTTGCTGTTAGTACGGGGTTAATCCATGTTCACATAATAAAATCTTCTGCGATTCCACTTTATTACTGTCTGTCCCAGGTAGATTCCTAAGTAGCTATCATTTCATTTAGAAGGCTGGTGGGTGGGTGATTCACCAAAACTGTTCTCATTAATCAATCTCCCTTCTTCTTTTTTCCCTTCGAGCTGACAAGATTTCTCCTTACGCATCTGCTGCCATCTGAGAGCCTAGGTCTTCTGCTGACAATGGCATTTTTTATTGTGATTAAACTCTGATTGATTGGCGCTGAGCACAATTGAAAGAAGAAGATTTGTAGGGTTAAAATAGGTACATTTTTTGGAGTAATTATATAAAATGTTTCCAATTTTTTGCTTTTAGTATACTAGTCCATCATCATCTAGGTCTCTATGACCGACATGCTATGATATTGCAATTGGTTGATCTACAAAAAGGTCTACAGTACACTGGTCAGTTCCAAATTATCTTCTGCTAGAGTAGTAGGACATGTATTATAAACAGCCCATTATAGTGTCAGTACTAGGGCCCACTGGAGGATCCTCTCTGCCGGGTTAGTCTGACCCTGTTTACATGACTTGAACAGTTCTGGAGATCTGAAGTTAAGCTGAGATGATGATCATCTGACCTTCATAAGTTTGGTTTCTTTAGCTTCCAGTGATCCACTGCTATCTTGTCTAGGCATACTGTCCATGCAAGGATGATGTAACATTACATGCCAGCCATTGTAATATATGACCATCCACAGGTCCACCAGAGTAAGGGACACTGTTTCAGAGTGGCTCTCAGTGCCAGAACATAAAAGATGATGCTCAGTAGTGGGACCTCTATATGACCTGATTGATCGTGGTGAAGCTGAGATGATGATCATCTGACCCTCATAATTTTGGCTTCTTTAGCTTCCAGTGATCCACTGCTAGGTCTTTATGACCAACATGATATGATATTGCAATTAGTTGCAATGATCACATATTGCTACTAGGATCGATCAACAATTTACAAAAAGATCTACAAAAAAAAGGTCTACAATCCCCCTCAATGTGCACCATTATGTATACCTCCTACGTAATCCTGCAAACATTTTCATGACAATTCTAGTGGCTCATGATGTATAATTTAAAGGAGTGAAATTGAAGGAATAGAACAATCAGTTCTGGTGCCCAAGGCAGGGGTTTCAGACTGTACCCTCTAAGTAACTCACCATCAGTCCCTGAGATTCACAAAAAAATTAGGATGGACTATTATTAAGCTAACAGCCATGATTCACCCAGTAACATCAATATCTGTACCTGTTGAGCATGCATGTTATGTCAGTGTAGTGTTCATATACAGTACAGACCAAAAGTTTGGACACACCTTCTCATTCAAAGAGTTTTCTGTATTTTCATGACTATGAAAATTGTAGATTCACACTGAAGGCATCAAAACTATGAATTAACACATGTGGAATTATATACTTAACAAAAAAGTGTGAAACAACTGAAAATATGTCTTATATTCTAGGTTCTTCAAAGTAGCCACCTTTTGCTTTGATTACTGCTTTGCACACTCTTGGCATTCTCTTGATGAGCTTCAAGAGGTAGTCACCTGAAATGGTTTTCACTTCACAGGTGTGCCCTGTCAGGTTTAATAAGTGGGATTTCTTGCCTTATAAATGGGGTTGGGACCATAGGTTGTGTTGGGCAGAAGTCAGGTGGATACACAGCTGATAGTCCTACTGAATAGACTGTTAGAATTTGTATTATGGCAAGAAAAAAGCAGCTAAGTAAAGAAAAACGAGTGGCCATCATTACTTTAAGAAATGAAGGTCAGTCAGTCCGAAAAATTGGGAAAACTTTGAAAGTGTCCCCAAGTGCAGTCGCAAAAACCATCAAGCGCTACAAAGAAACTGGCTCACATGAGGACCGCCCTAGGAAAGGAAGACCAAGAGTCACCTCTGCGGAGGATAAGTTCATCCGGGTCACCAGCCTCAGAAATAGCAGGTTAACAGCAGCTCAGATTAGAGACCAGGTCAATGCCACACAGAGTTCTAGCAGCAGACACATCTCTACAACAACTGTTAAGAGGAGACTGTGTGCAGCAGGCCTTCATGGTAAAATAGCTGCTAGGAAACCACTGCTAAGGACAGGCAACAAGCAGAAGAGACTTGTTTGGGCTAAAGAACACAAGAAATGGACATTAGACCAGTGGAAATCTGTGCTTTGGTCTGATGAGTCCAAATTTGAGATCTTTGGTTCCAACCACTGTGTCTTTGTGCGACGCAGAAAAGGTGAACGGATGGACTCTACATGCCTGGTTCCCACCGTGAAGCATGAAGGAGGAGGTGTGATGGTGTGGGGGTGCTTTGCTGGTGACACTATTGGGGATTTATTCAAAATTGAAGGCATACTGAACCAGCATGGCTACCACAGTATCTTGCAGCAGCTTGCTATTCCATCCGGTTTGCGTTTAGTTGGACCATCATTTATTTATCAACAGGACAATGACCCCAAACACACCTCCAGGCTGTGTAAGGGCTATTTGACCAAGAAGGAGAGTGATGGGGTGCTACGCCAGATGACCTGGCCTCCACAATCACCAGACCTGAACCCAATCGAGATGGTTTGGGGTGAGCTGGACCGCAGAGTGAAGGCAAAAGGGCCAACAAGTGCTAAGCATCTCTGGAAACTCCTCCAAGACTGTTGGAATATCATTTCAGGTGACTACCTCTTGAAGCTCATCAAGAGAATGCCAAGAGTGTGCAAAGCAGTAATCAAAGCAAAAGGTGGCTACTTTGAAGAACCTAGAATATAAGAAATATTTTCAGTTGTTTCACACTTTTTTGTTAAGTATATAATTCCACATGTGTTAATTCATAGTTTTGATGCCTTCAGTGTGAATCTACAATTTTCATGGTCATGAAAATACAGAAAACTCTTTGAATGAGAAGGTGTGTCCAAACTTTTGGTCTGTACTATATGTATGTATGTTTGTGTGTGTGTGTACACATGAAAGTAGGACAAGACGAATCAAGGTTGAGCATTAAAGGGGTTGTCCGGGTTCAGAGCTGAACCTGGACATATCCCCATTTTCACCCAGGTAGGCCCTCTGATACGAGTATCAGAGCATTTCATTCTCCGATGCTCACCTTTGCCCTGCACTGTATTGCGCAGGGCAAGGGCAGTTTGTTTATTTTTTTTACACTGCTAGGCAGAGGCTTCCACCTAGCAGTGTTCTCGGTGACGTCACCGGCACTGAAGGGCGGGCTTTAGCGCTGCCCTAGCCATATTACAGGCTACAGCCTTTGCCCTGTGTGATTAAGGGCAGGGCAAAAGGAGAGCATCGGAGCATGACATTGATTTGTACCTGAAGTGAATGTTTAAAAAATGTAGTGAATCCACTCCAAAACTAATTTCAGGAAATTTGCTCATCTGTAATCTGCAGTATTTCCACTACCTGTGGACGTAGTCTCATATTAAACTGTGTCTGTTGATTGACTGTCACAAGACATTGCAAATTAAGTTTTCCCTTCTTTCACATGGGAACATTTTAGCTCGGATGCAGGCACCTGAAACAGCTTTTCAGCACATCAGCATTACACTTCATCATGGAGTAAGTAGCTGCAGATTACGCGCCTCATCTGAGATGTGAACTTTCTGCACGTCGCTGTGGTTCTTTGCTGGCAGAGAATTAATGATCTAAATCTGAAAAAAGCAACATCCAGAAAACCTTACTCAATACTATTAAATCAGTATTTCCATTTTCTACCAGTTCCACAAAAATAAACTGACATACAAGAACATATTTTACATGCTCCCTTTGATTCCTTCACTGTCTGCAATGCTAACTACTCATCTGACAGAATTTAGTCCTCATCGACATTATAGGCTTTAATACTCCTCCACTACACCTCATTGAAACATATGAGTATCATCTGTTTGTGTGTTGTCTGCTGCAGTTTACGGCACTAAGGCTGTTTTCACATCTGCGCTATGAACCGTTCACCGTATCTGTCATAACCAGATACCATCATGCAACGCCGGATCCCCATTCACTGTAATGGGATCCGGTGGTAATAAGGACGCTCTCCGGCATATATGCTGGCCATTATAGTCAAGGGGCCTGGCAGGAAGGTGGTAGTGTCCGGTGATGCCGAATCTGGAGACCTCTCTACCAGAACAGCCTACCGGAGTTCTCTGCTGCAGATGCACTAGCAAATAACTGTGTAGATCCTCGCTAACAAGCCTTCGTAGGAACGCTTGTTAGCAATGATCTGCCTGTGTAAAAGTGCCGCCGATTACTCGATGAATGAGCAAATGCTCCTTCATCGGGCAATCCAGATTTTCAAGCATGCTTAAAAATTATTGTTTTTCAGCGGCAGATCGTACTGTCTTATCACAATCGGCTGCCGACAAACAATGATTAAGTATGGGCATAAGCAATCACATTAGCAATTGCTCCTCCCCATACTGTGGGGGAAATCGCTGCATGTAATAGCAGAGGACTCCACTGACGAGCAAGTGATTGCCAGGAAAGAACGCTTCCCTTCCGACAATCACCTGCCTCATCATGTAATATAATATAAGCCTAAGTCTGGCCATTCACACTAGGTAGCTGTCGATCAAAAGCTTGTTCAGCTGAGTGCATGTGTCCCCTTACTCTGATTATATCAAGTTATCCGCTATCCATAAAATAGGGGATAACTATTATATCCATGCGATTCCAACCAAGGGAACCCTCACCGATCACAAGAACAAGGGCCCCTCAAAATGAATGGATTGGCCACTCCATTCATTTTGTAAGGGACTGCCGGAGATAGCCGAGTACAACATACTCTTTTGGTGGAGAATTCGAGAGACCTCCATACACATAAGATGGCAGTCTATCCTGGCCATCTTGGCAGGTTTGTCCAAAATAGATCTAATATGTATGCCCAGCTTAACAAACAATTGTCCAAAGCAAATAAAATGTTAATCTCAAAGTTTTAAATGGACAACGACCCAGTAGAGTGGTTGGGGAAAAGTGTAGACAACTCTTATCAATTTGGCCCAAAAGGGCCATCAAACCCTTATTCTACTGTACATGTGGAAACATAGCTTTAATTCAGTGATATTAAAAATTAACTCAAAATGTGATGTTAAAAATTGAAGTTTCTGAGATAATGTTGACTCAGCACTGTATATCTTAGTCTCAGGCAAAGAACACTACAGCTATGTCATTTGTACTGCCTGTCAATACTGTTCAGCTACGTACACATGTCTCAGTCTGAGGATGCTGGGGCTATAGGAGGATTGTGTATCCTCCAGTGTGCAAGAGATTTGCCATGGCAAGCAATGATCTATCCTTATGTTAACATCATAAGCACTTGCTTGTTTGTTGGCTGATCGTCAGGAGGTTTAGAAGAACCAGTGATGGTCTGAAAGAATATTCGTAGAAATTATTTTCCTGGAACGACATTCAATGGTTAGAGCACCCAAGTTACAGAACCCCATACCAACCATAACCACCATAGCTATAATACACTGGTCAGTCACAGGCAACACCATATCTAGGGATTACTAAGAAGCCCGGCGGGATATAGCTCTACACCACACTTTGTGTTTGTGCTTAGATGCTTGGTGCCTTTATAGTGTGCTTTCCCCTGGGAACCATTAGATTGTTTTTTATATCACACAAATACCTGCTCATAAAAAGCTAAGAATTATGCAAGTGAGACTTTTATGGTCCTTGGTCACATGCTTCCTGAATCCTGGGTTTGGTCATTTGTAATTTTATGTCAATTTAATTTATTTTTTTGTATGTTTACCATCTTTTTTAATATAGATTTATGTACATATGAAAAAAACTAAAGTTTATTTACTGAGTATTGTTTGTTTTATTAGTAAGCTCGTTCTAAGGTTTGATAGATGCCACATTCACAATATTTCTCCAGCAGATGTGGTGCTGTCATTACTGGCAGTAAATTCTTATACTACACCCAAGTGACAGTTTAACAATTTCTTGTCCCCCATAACAAATAACAGTTATACTGCAGTGACTGTAGTATAAATGAGGAAACAGAACAATATATGGTAAAGGTAAGTGTGAACAATAGGTGGTTGTTAGCCATTTGTCTGGTCTAACTCCTATTTAGATAAATGAAAACATATGACAAAAAAGACCCTACCCCAGTTCATAGCAATTTATTAAAGTGCTATTTAACTCTCTCAATGCTTGGGAAGTCTCCCCACAAATAGTATAGAACAGTAATGGCTAACCTCCGGCACTCCAACTGTGGTAAAACTACGGCTCCCAGCATGCTCCATTCATTTCTATGGAGTTCTGAGAACAGCCAAGCAAGTGTACATCTTGGGAGTCGTAGTTGTACCACATCTGGAGTGCGGGAGGTTAGCCATCACAGGTATAGAACATTAAAGGGGTTTTCTGAGTGTCTTATATGATGACCTATCCTCAGGATAGCTCATCAGTATCTGATCAGGGGGAGTCCAACTCCTGGCACCTCCACTGATCAGCTGTTTGAAGCTGAGATACCAAGCACAGCTGCTGTACAATGTATGACACTGTGCTTGGTAGGCCGCAAGGAGGTTGGGGCCCTCACTGGAGCGATGCAGGCCTCTTCAAACATCGGATTGGCAGGGGTCCTGGGTGTCAGATTTCCACTGATCACAAGTCATCAGGTCATCAGTATAAAACCCCTTTAATAAAGATGTAGTAAGCACCAAATACCAATATCATCACACTGGGATTCAATACCCCAAATTTTCATGTGTACCTGCAGCACCGGACAGAAGTTTCTCAGGCCCACCAGAGAAAATTATACAGAAGACCCATTCCTCAGGACATATGCATGTTCACTTTTAAGTCATTTTTGTTACCATTCCATATTCAGGACTTCTCATCTACAAGGTTTAATAGAATATCAGGTAGTTATTGTTTCCAAGGTCAGTTCCAAATTATCTTCTGCTAGAGTGGTAGGACCTGTATTATAAGCAGTCGATTATAGTGTCAGAAATAGGGCCCATCAGAGGAAGCTCTGATGGGTCAGTTGTACCCTGTTTACATGAAACTGAACAGCTCTGGAGATCTGAGGGGAAATTGAGATGATGATCATCTGATCTTCATAAGTTTGGCTTCTTTAGCTTCCAGTACATGCAGAGATGATGTAGTATTATATGCCAGCCATTGTAATATATGGCCGTCCACAGGTCCACCAGAGTAAGGGACACTGTTTGAGAAATGGCTAGAACATAAAAGTGCTAGAACATAAAAGGTGATGCTGAGTAGAGGTACCTCTATATGACCTAATAGGGCATATGGACCGCAGTTGTCTTAAAACAAACTCTTAGAACCGGAGCTGAACTACAGCAATGCTTCTCTAGTGCACCTGCTACTATGCTCTATTGATGTGCATCAGAAATTGGACCCCCATTGATTGGTGACCCATAGCATACTGTATACTGGTGATATACCTTCAAATTTTTTTATGAGATGAGAAATGTGACATTCATAATATCTAATTTACATGCAGGGTCAGCTGGTCCACCAGAGTACAAGAGGATCCTCTGGTGGGCTCAGGCTCTGATGCAGTAGTGGGCCCCAAAAGTCCAGGAGAAAAAAAACATTTGGAGCTGCCTTGGGAGATAAACACTTGCCATCAGAGCCTATTTCTTTCATTTAAATCCTATTAGACTTTATTGATGATATTGTGGTTGGGCTGAAAGAATAATTCCTCTGGTTGGCCAAAGGAATCCCCAAAGCAACCCCAGTCTGACACTGTCTACATGAAAGGAATACGCCCAGAGAAGTCTATTTACAATTTCATCAGGGATCTGGTGAAGTATCCAAATTCTCACACCAAACCGAACTCTTCCAGAAGTTATTCTTATGCCAGTTCCAAAATCCTAACAACCAGTCTGAATCTGAATCTATATCGTCAGTCTTTGTAAGGTTCACAAACACACACTCCAGGAGAAGATTTGGCACAAAGAACAGGAAATGATTGCTTCTTTCCATAATGGTCATTGAAGCACCTTAATTAAAATGATTCCTAATAAAAAAAAAACAAAAAAGAAACTGGTGCTCGTCATTCTGCTGGTCCCCATTCAACAAAGAGCAAGCTTAATGCTCTTGTGACCTGCCACTTTGAGGGTCCAGCTAATGACTTGTATACGTACATGCTACAAAAGCCGTGAGTGGACTCTGCACAATGACCTTAGGACTTGCCCCTTCTTTCATTTAAGCTTCTCATTAAATCAGCCCATTATTAACCACCGTAAAATGTATTTCTATATATTCTCTGAATGAAAAGCTGCAGGACTCTGATGTGCCAGAGGAAATCTCTCATACAACACAACATTTGAAAATAATCGGCTGGGGCAGAAAGGAATAATGGCAGCGGTACAAAAAGTACGCAAACACATAGACCAGGGATTGACTCCCAAACAGCCTAGATTTACTACATACTATCAATAGAAGTGATGATTGGACATTGGCACTGTGAAAGGAAAGGCTGTAGTTAGAGCGTAAGGTAATAAAAAAGGCACAGCGTACTCTCCTTTTACTTTGGGGCCCCGTTCTCTAGATAGGAGTGGGTCCCAGAGGTGGGACCTTCATCTAAGTGACATTGATGGCATATTCTAGTATTATTCCATCAATGTCTCTAATGGTCCAACTCCTTTAAAGGGAATGTGTCTTTTTATTTATTGTATGCATTTATATAGTGGTATTATATTCTGCAGCTCTTTACGTTAGCATTGGCTGTCCCTATTGGGGCTCACAGTCAAAGCACCATCTCGTCTATATTTTTTTAAAATATTCAAGTTTTAAGTCAACCTATTGTGTTCGTTGTTTTTTTTTTCTATTTTATGCACATGGGGCACCCAATTTGAAATATGCTTAAGCACATAGAGGAAAAAAATCCAGCTCACCTGCGGCACGTGTTCACACCTTGCATGGACTGCCTGGGCACCGGCTTAGGATTCAATACAGGAAAAAGTAGAAAGTCCAGCTATGGTGAAAATACTTTACATGCGTTTTATTCGGAGATACAAAACAGTCAGTGCGGTATACAAACTCCAAAAACAGTTTTTGGAGTTTGTATACCGCACTGACTGTTTTGTATCTCTGAATAAAGCGTATCTAAAGTATTTTCACCATTGCTGGACTTTCTACTTTTTCCTGTATTGAAATATGTTTCACAACAGCTACTTGAAGTACATGACACATTGAGAGGGGAATGTTCTGAGCATGCTCTGTGATTTGTTATGAGGTCCTTGTGCAGGGAAGGGGAGAAGGTAAGCTGTTTCTATTACCTATTGTCAATGGTAGATCCTGTGTTTTCTACACAGATGTTTTAATTCATTGTACTCCTGCCTGAGGTGATAGTGAGACAATAGGGCTATATTCAGACGACTGTAGTGTTTTGTGGTCTGTAAAATGCGGAACGCACAAGGTCAGCCCTATGATAGAAATGCCTATTGTTGTCCGCAATTGCAGACAAGAATAGGACATGCTCTATCTTTTTTGCGGGGCCGCGGAATAGAACTACGGATGCATAACGGAACTTTTTTGTGGCCCCATTGAAATTAAAATAGCAGAACGGATGCAGAACCATTCATGCGATCATCTGAATGACCCCAATGGCTGAAAAGTGATGGCTACAAAACAGGAATTATCAGCCTGTCTGTTTTAATATATACAGTTTATATTGAATAGAAGCTGAATTGCAGTAACCCAGCACCATAACTACACAGAGTATGAAGCTTTCTACCTCTGACATTATACACTTTGTTAGTTCCTTCTAACAGCTGATCAGTTGGGGTGGTGAGTGTTGGTCCCCACTGATCTGATATCGATGACCTATCCCAAGGTAGGTCATCAGCATCAAAGTCCGGGTAACACCTTTAAAGGGAACCTGTCATCTCCGAAACATCCCCTGAACTAGAGTAAGCGGTGTATAGTGTAAGTGGTGCTGAATCCGAATATGTAAGTTTTATCTTCATACTCACTTCCATTCTGACTCTGTGCTCCCACAAACCTGTAGTAAAATGCACTCACTGGACTCCAGTGCTCACTCACATAATAGAGAGGACTAAAAGATGAGTCCTCTCAATGCATTTTACTGCTGGTTTGTGGGAGCACAGCGTCAGAATGGAAGTGGGTATGAAGATAAAACTTACATAACCGGATTCAGCACCACTTACACTATACACCGCTTACTCTAGTTCAGCTTCATACTCTGTGTAGTTATGGTTTGGAACTTTGGAAATTTCCTTTTAACTGATAAAAAGGTTTAAGAAGAATTAAGTTTCTAATATCAGCAGAGACTTTACTCATCTATAACATCCTTTAATGTACTGACCTGTTTTCAGTGTTGTTATGGTTCTTCCAGTAATGTATATGGTATTACAGTACATAGTTGTATAGGTTGGAAAAAAACCCAATCCATCATGTTCAGCCTTCTCCAGATCAATTATACATTAATTGTTAGATTAATTATAGCCCTCAATGCCAATTGCTATCAGATAACATCCTGCCCTTTCATAGTTAAATACAATGCCACAGCACTCACACAAAATACATGAAAAATATATGAACTAATGCTATATTCACTATATAAATGAAAGTAAGATTCTGAGCAAATATTTTTGATCAACATTATTTGTGCCCATCCTGACCTTTCATAAATGCTGACATAGAATCTGCCATTACTACCTCTTGAGGTAGAGTATCTACTCGAACCGTAAAGACTCCTTTCCTGTATTGATGTATAAATCGTCTCTCCTCCACACGTAAAGAATGTCCTTTGTAAAGTCCATGGAATGAATAAATCCTGTTCCAGTTCTTAGTATTGACCACACGTGTATCATACATATCAATGGGATCACCTCTGAGGAGGCTTCCATTCTATTTGGTTGCCCGTCTCTGAACTCTTTCTAGCTCTCTAGCTATATCCTTTATAGTATATGGAGCCTAAAACTGAACCCCATATTCAAGATGTGGCCTCAAGAGAGATTTATACAAGGGAAATATTATATTGGGGTCATGTGTCTTTATATGTAAACTATTCCTAGTCAATTTAAAGACTGATTTCAAATAAATTTCACAGTCAAATACCATGATCTTGGCATTGTACCAAGGATCTGAAATCCTTCCTTTTTGTCCTAGAAGGGGATGAAATGTGATAAAAGCAGATGCCACTACACAACATCTTCCAGTAGGTCATTCCACTGACCATTTCATAGCAGGTATTGGAACTGTATAGGGACATACTAAAGAGACTGGGGAGGTTGCAATTGCCTAGTGCTCTCTAGAGGCTCAGAGCACCTCTGCCACATACAGTAAGAAGGCCTACCAAGTGACAAAGGTTCATTTGCACATAATAAAACATATTGTGCTCTCTAGGGGCCAGGGGCGGATTGGCCATACACCTTACAGGGAAATTTCCCGGTGGGCTGATGCCCAGGGGCCCTCCTCATGGCCAGCCAGTGGAAGTTTTTGGGGATGTATTTTGTGTTGCTGGTGGTATTTTGTGATGGACTGTGGTATTTGGCCCTATTGGGGGTGGTATAATGTTCCACAATAAGATATTACTGGCCCTGCCTTCCATCAGTTTGGACGCGACTACAAAACAGGCCACTTTTAGGATTTTTTCCAGGGCCACTTTCAGTTCCCAGTCCGCCCCTGCTAGGGGCTCAGAGCACCTCTGCCACATACATTAAGAAGGCCTACCAAGTGACAAAGGCTCATAATAAAACATAATATTTCTCAGCAGTGCAGGCACTTATGAACATGGGACCAACAAAGATGCCTTCAGCTGCCAAGTGCACATGTAACAGGTCAAACAGTATCATAGGTACAAATCTCCTGACAGATGCCCTTTAAAGGAGTTATCCAAGTTATTTTTTGTTCTTTGTATTTTTTTAACTAAGAAAATGTAAGGGGTTTTCAGTTCTGTAGTCACATGACCGGTGATGTCAGCTTCTTCCCTGCTCTGATGATGTTCAGTGCACAAGCCTGAAAAGTAGGAGGAGCAGGTCTGCCTCTATGCACAGAATGTCACTGTGAAGGCTGTACTGGTTGGAGTGAAAAGCCACGCCTCAGCACTGCCTGATCTGCTGATCACGCCCCCTGCACTGCCCAATCTGCTGACCACGCCCCCTGCACTTCCCAATCTGCTGGCTGACCTGTCTGCCCTGTGTCTCTCATCCCACTGGATTCTTCAGCACAGTTTAACCCCTTCTATCATTTGCATGCATTTGTTGTCAAAATGTCAGAGGCTTATCTTCCTTGAGAGTAAAGGATGAAGTCTGCTGACATGCCCAACCATTTTTTTTCCGGAGACGTTCTGCTGAGGTAGAGCTGGACACCACCTTACGCATAAGATGGTCTGCTGACATTTAGCCAATGTGTACGGTCACCTAGATAGATACAATATACCACAGATCAGTTATGTGAGAAAAATGCAATACACTGCAGCAATGTATTCCACCGAGGTTCCCATTACACTTTAATGGCTTTCTCAGATTTGTACTCCTCCTAGAAAAAAACCCTCACAGTTACACATTGGTTTCCTGCTGGCTTTTATTGCATTAAATATAGCTTTGCAGGAAGGAGCTCCGTAGACACTGATAATGACTGTGTCCTCACACAGCCTGCAACACGTTCATTCATAAACACACATTTGTAGCCCGTGATATCAGCCCGATTGCAGTGTATGTTCCTTCAGATGAGAGTCCATCACACCCTGGGAAATGTCACAGAGCCACTCTATCAATTACTGGGAGAATACCACCACATGTCGCTAGGAAAGCCATGCTTAGCCCCTGCATTATATATACTGCAATTGCCATAATTCTCTAAACAAGTTTGTAATTACCAGAGAATATTGCTTGGTGCATTTGGAGTAGTACATTGATTGGCCAAACTTTCATTACTCAACATGTAATTTGACCAGGGTGTCATTAAATTCAATAGTTGTGGATTATATATTGTGCTCAGGAATATTAGGAGGGTAAGATTTAATCAAATCTTTGTGTTAGGCACACAGAGGCTTAATTTACATGGACTTGCCATTTACTTCTAGAAAAAAAAAGTATATCTGGAATATATTGGTCATAAAGTAAGTCCTTCCCATTACAATTCTTTTTGTGTTGTCAGGCAAGTAATTGCTTTTTTTGCAGTAATTATTGAAATGATTTATTATAGATGTCTTCATCCTATTTCCTGAACACTGCAGTTTTTCGGGGAACGACTACCTAGATAAGTTCTCAGGGAGGTCCCTTATGAGGTGCTGTGAAATGAAATTTTTCCTTTATAGCCAGCTTTCATTTGTTATGGGTTACATTCTTATCAAAATGATAAGAATTCAGCTTAATTGAGTGTTTATGAGCTGTCAGGAGATAAGGGCTACAGATTGAGCTATCAGAGCAGCTCCCTGATGAATTCATTGTGAGAATGATCAGTGTAGTGAAAAGTATAGATGTTGAGGAAAAATGTAGAACATTTTTAATAAAGACAATTGATAAAATGAGTAAAATGCAATGATAAAAAATTGCTCCAGAAGTATCCATAGCCTTTAAGGCCTCAATCACATGATCATATTTTTTTATCTATGTGATATCTGCACTTTTATGTGGATAACACACACTAACCCATTCATTTCTATGGGACCATACACATACCTTATTTTTCGCTTTATAAGAAGCACTTTTTCCCCCCAAAGTTGGGGGAAAAATAGCAGTGCATCTTATAAAGCTGATACTAAGCGAATTTATGTATTTTTAACTCTGATCTGAGGTCTGATACAGGGGTCTTGCATAGAAGTCTGATTGTGGTGTGACATGGAAGTTTGATGGGGGTCTGATATGAGGTCTGATGAGGGTCTGACATTGAGGTCTGATTTGAGGTCTGATGGGGGTCTGATCTGAGTTCCTGATTTGGGGGTCTGATGTCCTGATATGGGGGTCTAATGTCCTGATATGGTGGTTTGATCTAATTTCCTAATATGGAGGTCTCATCTGTTCCTGACATGGGGGTCTCATCTGAGTTCCTGATATGGTGGTCAGATCTCAGTTTCTGATATGAGGGCCTGATCTGAGGATCTGATATGAGGTCTGCTGAAAAATATTTGAATAACCCCTTTAACCTGCCTTTGGACCTTAGGTACGGATCTGTACCTAATTACTATCAAGTCCCCTCTACTGTAGCTCTTATGATGGATATTTAAAGCTTTCAACAAACATTCTATAAACCAATAGTACAGCTGTGTGTACATGAGGAATAACCTGCTCAGGCCATGATATGACTTCTGTCTGGCAGTTTTCCTCTGTGTTTGCTGAAGATCTAGTGTGCAGTTCTCTCAGACACAATGGGTGAAGACTAGTTACCATCCACTGCACACACAGAAAATAGAGGAGAATCTCCTTCCTAACTGTCCCCCTTCCTAACTGTAACACCTTTAACCTGCATTTGGACTGATCTGTACCTAATTATTATCAAGTCACCTCTACTGTAGCTCTTATGATGGATATTTAAAGCTTTCAACAAACATTCTATAAACCAATAGTACAGTTGTGTGTACATGAGGAATAACCTGGTCTGGAAATGATATGCCTTGTGGCTGGCAGTTTTCCTCTATTTGCTGAAGATCTAGTCTGCAGTTCTCTCAGACACAGTGGGTGAAGACTAGTTACCATCCACTGCACACACAGAAAATAGAGGAGAATCTCCTTCCTAACTATCCCAGGCAGCCCCTGGATAATGGAGGATATTACAGAGAAGTACTGACCTGTATTTTTGTGAATGAGCTTTAACTTTCCTATGTACCTGTGCAGTTTGTTGTGATTGTGCCTTTTCCCTCAGCTCTTGCTCACTGTCCCTCTTCCCTATCTTTTGACTTGCATTGACATGTGTAATATGATCCTCATGCAGAGATGATCCATCCTGGATAGGAATAAGGCATTTTTCAAAGTGAAATGTGATGAGAAAGGGGGAGGGGAGGCTGGTAAACGGCAGATAACAGGAGAACTAGACATTTTTCACTGATAAAACGTATTACAAAGTTTCTTGTGGTCGCCTATACCATTGATTTATGTAAAGCTGTGTGAAAAGTTACTGATCAATTAGGTATCTTTAATACCGTATTTTTCGCTTTATAACATGCACTTTTTTCCCCCAAAAGTAGGGGAAATGGCCGTGCGTCTTATAAAGCGAATACTAGTGAACGTTTCCATTATGGAAGCGCTCATTAGTATGTTAAGGTGCCGGGAGTTGGGAAACATACTCACCCTCCTGGGCTGCAGCTCCGCTCCGGGTCCAGCGCTCCTCTGTCTTCTCCTGCCGGCGCTGCACTGTCCTGACCTCGTACAACGTCAGGACATAGTGCGCGCACTCTGACCTGACGCTGCACGCAGTCAGGTGACAGTGCAGCGCCGGCAGGCGAAGACAGAGGAGCGCCGGACCCGGAGTGGAGCCACGGCACAGGAGAGGTAAGAGGTTTTTTTTATTCTATGCTTATGAGGCTGGTGGGCTGATCTGAGGTCTGATGGGGGCAGAGTGGGCTGATATGGGGGCAAAGTGGGCTGATCTGAGGTCTGATGGGGCAGAGTGGGCTGATCTGAGGCCTGATAGGGACACAGTGGGATGATATAAGGGCACAGTGGGCTGATCTGAGGTCTGATGGGGGCACTGTGGGCTGATATCGGGGCACAGTGGGCTATATGGGGACACAGTGGGCTGATCTGAGGTCTGATGGGGCAGAGTGGGCTGATCTGAGGCCTGATAGGGGAACTGTGGGCTGATATGGGGGCACAGTGGGCTGATCTGAGGTCTGATGGGGGCACAGTGGGCTGATCCGAGGTATGATGGGGGCACAGTGGGCTGATCTGAGGTCTGATGGGGCACCGTGGGCTGATCTGAGGTCTGATGGGGCAGAGTGGGCTGACATGGGGGCACAGTGGGCTGATATGGGGACTGATGGGCTGATCTGAGGGCTGAGTGGGCTGTTATGGATGCTGAGTGGGCTGATCTGAGGTCTGATGGGGGTCTGAAAGGGCTGATCTGAGGTCTGATAGGGGTCTGATGTGATGTCCTGAAATTTATGGGGGGTCTGATATGAGGTCTGAGGAAAAATATTTTTTTCTTATTTTCCTACTCTAAAATCTGATGTGCGTCTTATAAGGCGAAAAATACAGTATATTCCTAATCCCTGGTATACTTACCATCACCCTCTGCACATCCTCCAATATATATTTTCCATTAGGGTTATTAGGTAGAAATAAGTATTAGGATTTAGTATAAATAGCTTCAAATTGATTGACAAAAGGATGTTCTATATTGAGAATACCCTCCTGTGATATGATACCTTAAAAGTGCCTAGGTTTGGCATTAGAGTCAAACATCTCTTAATATTATTATTATCTACAGTATTTCCATCTGATGTTCTACTGAACATGGTAATGTATGGGTTTGCTTAGTAGGAGTCTTTTTGAGGTTAAGGGCTCATGCACACGGCTGTTGTCTGGCTGTGCCCGTATTGCACCCCGCATCATGGATGCAGACACATTCACTTGAATGGGTCCGCCTTCTGAAAGGTCCGGTGAGGAACGGAGGCATGGAACCCCACAGAAGCACTACAGATTGATTCTATGGGGTTTCTGTCCATGCCTCCGCACTGTAAAAACAGGAATGCATGCACTACTATTTTGTGGTGCAGACGGACCACGGATCCATTCAAGTTGAATGGGACTCGATTAGAGATGAGCGAGCATGCTCGTCCGAGCTTGGTGCTCGTTCGAGTATTAGGGTACTCGTAAGTGCTCGCTGCTCGGACGAGTATCTCGCCATGCTCGAGGAAATGGCAACTTCCACATCGTGCTTTTTAGGCGCCTAAAAACACAGCCAATCACAAGCCAGGAGACTCTGCGGTACACCCAGCATCACGTGGGGCTCTTACATGTCGATAGCAGGGGTTGGCTGGCTTGATCAGGTGACCCTGGAATATACTACCGACTGGCCGCGGTGCTCGGCTCAGATGCCGTCTGGATGTCGTTAGGGATAGAGCTGCTGCGTTTCAGGGACAGTGTTAGGGCCTGCATTTAGTTCTCTGTTAGGCAGGGATCACCCACAAAGAACCCAACAGCCCTTCTAAGGGCTAGAAGACATTTTTTTTTGTCACTTGGCTGGCTGGCACTAGTAGTGCAGCTATCGCCATGTATAACCCCCTTTTATTTTTTTATGTTATATCTCAGTGATACAAATCCATTGCACACAGCAGTGTGGAACCATTCTGTGTGTCACAGTTCAGCACACTCGCTCCAAACCATATATTCTGTCCAGGTGACACTTTCTGTACGTCACTGAATACAACCAAGTCATTTGCTACCTGTCACGTGTAAAGCTTGATCCTAAAAATCTCTGTGCGACATTTGTCTGGGTCGCAGTCTAAATAGCCACCGTTAACAGGGTGTGAGTTAGGTCTCCGATAGTTCCTGCACGTCACGTTCCCAAAAAAACAAAAGTAAAAAAAAAATATAAAAAAAAAATTAGTTTTTTTGTTGTTTTAGCTGAGTGATACAAATCCATTTCACACAGCTGCGTGTAACCTTTCTGTGTGTCACAGTTCAGCACACTCACTCCAAACCGTATATTCTGTCCAGGTGACACTTTCTGTACGTCACCGAATACAACCAAGTCATTTGCTACCTGTCACGTGTAAAGCTTGATCCTAAAAATCTCTGTGCGACATTTGTCTGGGTTGCAGTCTAAATAGCCACCGTTAACAGGGTGTCAGTAAGTTCTACGAGAGTTCCTGCACGTCACATTCCCAAAAAAAACAAAATTTAAAAAAATATATAAAAAACAAAATATAAAAAATAAGTTTTTCAGTTGTTTTAGCTCCGTGATACAAATCCATTTTACTCAGCTGCGTGTAACCTTTCTGTGTGTCACAGTTCAGCACACTCGCTCCAAACCGTATATTCTGTCCAGGTGACACTTTCTGTACGTCACCGAATACAACCAAGTCTTTTGCTACCTGTCACGTGTAAAGCTTGATCCTAAAAATCTCTGTGCAACATTTGTCTGGGTCGCAGTCTAAATAGCCACTGTTAACAGGGTGTGAGTTAGGTCTCCGATAGTTCCTGCACGTCACGTTCCCAAAAAAACAAAACTAAAAAAAAAATATTAAAAAAAAATATAGAAAAAAAATTAGTTTTTTTGTTGTTTTAGCTGAGTGATACAAATCCATTTCACACAGCTGCGTGTAACCTTTCTGTGTGTCACAGTTCAGCACACTCGCTCCAAACCGTATATTCTGTCCAGGTGACACTTTCTGTACGTCACTAAATTAAACCAGACTGAACAAGTTTGTGGGTTTCAGTACACCAGGCCCATTTATTTTAATTTTTTTTATAGAATACAAAATGTTGAACCCCAGGGCAAAGGGTGGAGGACGAGGACGAGGGCGTGGGCGTGGGCGTGGGCATTCAATTACTGCAGGGGGCAGAGGCCGTGGTCCTGGGCAGGGTGAGACAGTACCTGCTGATGAGGGAGCTGTGGAACGCTGCAGAGCTACACTCCCTAGCTTCATGTCTCAACTTACAGGGACACGTGGTAGAGGACTGTTGAAACCACAACAGTGCGAACAGCTGATCTCGTGGATTGCGGATAATGCTTCAAGTAATTTGTCCACCAGTCAGTCTTCCACGCAGTCCACCCACGTTACCCAAGGGAGCACTCCTCTGGCTCCTCCACCTCAACCTCCTTCCCCCCAGTCTGCCCCCTCCCAGGAAAATTTGGAATGTGATCCGGCATACTCTGAGGAACTGTTTTCCCAGAGTCACAAACCACTTCTCAGGTTGCTGCTGACCTCTTTCCCGAAGCCCAAGTTTTCCAACTGTCGCAGTCTGTGGGTGATGATGATGATGACAATGTTGAGTTAGTGGAAGAAGTTTGTAAAGAGGTGTCGGACGATGAGGAGACACGGTTGTCAGACAGTGGTGAAGTTGTTGTAAGGGGAGGAATTCCGAGGGGGGAGCAGATTGAGGAATCGGAGGATGACGAGGTGACTGACCCGAGCTGGGTTGATATGCCGAGTGAAGACAGTGCTTCTGAGGCGGAGGCGAGTGCTGCACCAGAGCAGGTTGTAAGAGGCAGTGGTGTGGCCAGAGGGAGAAGCAGGGCCAGAGCTGGTGCATCAGCAGCAACTGTTTCACGTAGTGAAGCTCCCGTGGCGAGGCCTAGATGTTCGCAAGTCTGGAGGTTCTTTAAAGAAAGTGAGGATGACCGACGGACTGTGGTGTGCAACCTGTGCCACACCAGGATCAGCAGGGGTGCCACCACTACTAGCCTAACCACCACCAGCATGCGCAGGCATATGAGTGCTAAACACCCCACTCAATGGAACCAAGGCCGTTCACCACCTCCTGCGGGTCACACCACTGCTCCTTCCCCTGTGTCACTCACTGCCTCTGCTAGTCAACCCCCTGCGTCACTCACTGCCTCTGCTAGTCAACCCCCTGCCCAGGACCCCGGCACGAGCACCTCCCGCCGGAAAACCACACCTTCGCCTCCACGATCCTCCACAGTGTCCACCAACGTGTTCCAGCGCAGCGTTCAGCTGTCTTTACAGCAGACGCTGGAGCGCAAGAGGAAATACAGTTCCACCCACCCACATGCCCAAGCCCTCAACGTCCACATCTCCAAATTGCTTAGCCTGGAGATGCTGCCCTATAGGCTGGTAGAAACCGAGGCCTTTCACAATCTCATGGCGGTGGCTGCCCCTCGGTATTCGGTCCCCAGCCACCACTATTTTTCCCGATGTGCTGTCCCAGCCCTACACCAGCACGTGTCACAGAACATCATCCGTGCCCTGACCAACGCTTTTTCTGAGAAGGTCCACCTAACCACAGACACGTGGACAAGTGCTGCCGGGCAGGGACACTATATCTCACTGACGGCACATTGGGTTAACTTGGTGGAGGCTGGGACCGAAAATGACCCTGGGGCCGCTCATGTACTGCCCACACCGAGGATTGCGGGGCCTACCTCGGTCACGGTCTCTCAGACGTACTATGCCTCCTCCGACCCCTCCTCCTCCTCCACCTCCTCCTCCGAATTACCATCCGTGGGCACGGCGCCTTCAGTCGGTAGCTCTAGGCACAGCAGCAGTGCCGTGGGTAAGTGCCAGCAGGCGGTGCTCAAACTGCTGAGCTTAGGTGACAAAAGGCACACCGCCCAAGAGCTGTTACAGGGCATCACGGCGCAGACCGATGTGTGGCTGGCACCGCTGAACCTCAAGCCAGGCATGGCTGTGTGTGACAACGGGCGTAACCTGGTGGCGGCTCTGCAACTTGGCAGACTGACACATGTGCCATGCCTGGCCCACGTGTTCAATCTCATAGTTCAGCGGTTCCTCAAGACATACCCCAATCTGTCTGATTTGCTCACCAAGGTGTGCCGCATCTGTGCGCATTTCCGCAAGTCGAGCACAGATGCTGCCACTCTCAGGGCAGCGCAGCGCCGCCTACAACTGCCCGCTCACCGACTGTTGTGCGACGTGCCCACGAGATGGAATTCTACATTAAACATGTTATCCAGAGTTTACCAGCAGCGCAGAGCGATTGTAGACTGCCAGATGTCAACTTCCACCAGAACTGGTAGTCAGGTCAGTCAGATTCCTCAAGTCTACAATGAGGAGTGGACGTGGATGTCTGATATCTGCCAGGTGTTGAGCAACTTTGAGGAGTCAACACAGATGGTCAGCGGCGATGCCTCCATTATCAGCCTAACCATCCCGCTGCTTTGCCTGTTGAAAAACTCACTGCTCAGCATCAAGTCGGATGCTTTGCGCTTGTCACAAGAGACGGTGGAGGAAGATACGTCGCTTGATAGCCAGAGCACCCTCCGGTCTGTTTCTCAGCGCGTATCGGAGGAGGGGGATGAGGATGAGGAGGAAGAGGAGGAGAATGTCGGCGAGACAGTAGAGGGTACCAGTGCTCAGTCCTTAACTCTTGAGCGTGTATGGGCTGAAGAGGAGGACTTGGAGGAGGAGGAGGAGGAGGAAATGGAGAGTCAGGCCAGTGAGGAGAGGGAATTCTTGCGTGTTGGGACTCTGGCGCACATGGCAGACTTCATGTTAGGCTGCCTATCCCGTGACCCTCGCGTTAGAAGAATTTTTTCAAACAACGATTACTGGGTGTTCACTCTCCTGGACCCACGGTACAAGCAGAACCTTTCCACTCTCATCCCTGCAGAGGAAAGGAGTATGAGAGTGAATAGATATCAACAGGCCCAGGTGCACAAGCTGAAACAATCCTTCCCATTTGACGCCGCTAGCGGAAGAGGGAATGGTTCTGTGGGCCAAGTAGCGGGGGAGAGGAGGCGAGCAGGCAGCTTGTCCAGCACTGGCAGGGGAACGCTCTCCAAGGCCTTTGCCAGTTTTATGTCACCCCAGCAAGACACTGTCACCTGTCCCCAGTCTAGGCAGAGTAGGGGGGAGCTGTACAGAAAGATGGTGAGGGAGTACCTAGCTGACCATACCAACGTCCGTAGCGATCACTCTGCTCCATACAACTACTGGGTTTCAAAGCTGGACACGTGGCCTGAACTGGCGCTGTATGCCTTGGAGGTGCTGGCCTGCCCTGCCGCTAGCGTGCTGTCAGAGCGGGTATTCAGTGCAGCTGGTGGCGTCATCACCGATAAGCGTACACGCCTGTCAACTGACAGCGCTGACAGGCTGACGCTTATTAAAATGAACAAAGCCTGGATTTCACCGGAATTCAAATCTCCTCCGGGGGAAAGCAGCTAAAGATTTAAATAACTTATGTATCCGATTCCTCTTCTCTACTCCTCCTACTCCTCCTCCTCCTCCATATCGTCTTTGCCTAACGCTGACCCAAAAAACGCCATTTTTTAGAGGTCCAACTGGCACTCTTTTACCACAATTTTTCAGGAGGGCCCCCTACAGTCCCTCTCTTCAAACAATTTTACCGGAGGTCCACCTACAGGCCCTCTCTTCAAACAATTTTTCCGGAGGTCCACCTACAGGCCCTCTGTCCAAACAATTTTTCAGGAGGTCCACCTACAGGCCCTCTCTCCAAACAATTTTTCCGGAGGTCCACCTACAGGCCCTCTCTCCAAACAATTTTTCCGGAGGTCCACCTACAGGCCCTCTCTCCAAACAATTTTTCCGGAGGTCCACCTACAGGCCCTCTCTCCAAACAATTTTTCCGGAGGTCCACCTACAGGCCCTCTCTCCAATTCCAGTTTCCAGTTTTATTTGCGCAAACTGCGTAAATTATTATTTTTGGGATAGGTGTGAAAAATAATATTACCTGCGTATCTATATTGCCCAACACTGGATACGGTAGCAACTAGAAGACCAAACACATGCTGCCAACAGGGTTCCGCAAATTCCTGGTCCACCCGCAAATTCCTGGTCCACAATGTCAAGGAGGTCCAGGTTCTGTTGATGAGTAACAAGTCCTTCTGTGCTGAAATCGCCGACAACGTCTCCAAGAACCTAAAGACCATTGTGGAGAGAGCGGCACAGCTCGCCATCAAAGTGACGAACCCCAACGCCAGACTGCGCGGAGAAGATAACGAATAAATATCTCTGGTTATTTTTGCTAAATAAAAGTTAAATAAACACAAAAAAATTGATCTGTTCCTGTGCCTGATCCACCCAAGTTGAATCTGTCCCATCATGAGAAAGTCCCCCCAAGGAGTCCCCACTGTAACTTGCTTCCCATACAACTACCTCACCCCCCGACACCTGTGTCTCGCCATTGTCCACCACCTCCTCAGACAACACTGGTAAATCCCCACTGTCAGCACACGGAAACAGCAAAAGGTCTTGCGAATTGGGGCAGAGAATGTTCTGGGCTAGCACATCAGGGAAGGGGTGACTATGGGGTTCCAGGGAGTACGTGACCACATGCAATATCCATTTATAAGTCATGCCACACTTGATCGAGCTCATAATTGACAATTGTACCGGTTGATGCTAAATTTTTTAAGTTGGGGTCCTGCGTCGTCATTCTAACTAAATCTTGCTGTTGTCACCACCACACACGCTAGCCCAGGGGGCACTCCTCTGGCTCTTCCAGCGAAACCTCCTTCCCCCCAGCCTGCCCCCCCACCTACAGGCCCTCTCTCCAAAGAATTTACGTCTTTGTCCTATCTTTCTCTCTCTCCAAACTATTTTTCCAGATAGCTGCTATATACTGTATTAAACTGAGTAGTATACATAGAAGACATACCACACTTGATCAATCTCATAATTTACGACTGTACCGGTTGATGCTAAATTTTTAAGTTGGGGTCCGGCGTCGTCATTCTAACTACATCCGGCTGTTGTCACCACCACACACACTATCCCAGGGGGCACTCCTCTGGCTCTTCCAGCGAAACCTCCTTCCCCCCACCTACAGGCCCTCTCTACAAACAATTTACCCGGATAGGGGATGTCTTAGATATTGTACAGATTTTTGTTTGGTTCTTCTTTTATTTCCCTCCTGACCTGTGATAGGCAGAGCATGGACACGTCCCCTTAGCTGCAGTGGGAAAGACACTCCCCTGGCCAGAGCAAGCTCTTTTTCCGTTTTCCGTGGTCAAAAAATCCATGAAATATAAGGTCCCAAGATAGGGGACGTATACAGTATTAAACTGAGAAGAATCGATACCATACCGGTTGATGCTAGAGTTTTTCCAAATCCATTCCGGCTGTTGTCACCACCACACACGCTAGCCCAGGGGGCACTCCTCCAGCGAAACCTCCTTCCCCCCACCTACAGGCCCTCTCTCCAAACAATTTACCCGGGTAGGGGATGTATTAGATATTGTACTGATTTTTTTTTTAGATCTTCTTTTAATTGCCTCCTGCGATAGACAGGAATCGAACCCAGGTCAACTGCTTGGGAAGCAGCTATGCTCACCACTATACCACCAACAGCCACAGCAACTGATAAGAACAGACACGAAACTTGATGTCAGCTGCAGTGCCAGCATGAGCAGTGGTGTCACCTGCAGGCGGTGATGGACCTTCGTTGCACCTAGTTGGGTGCTTCCCTAACATGTGATGGGTATTTGACTCGCCTTTCTTGGTCTGGGTGAGCACAATTGCCATGAGGGTAACCACCAGGCTGTTGCCTGAGAATTTGGGGTAATGGTGGGATTAAGCAGCCTCAGAGGCATCCATGCATGCTGCCCCTGCTGTTTCCTGTCCATTTCCGTGATGTTTCCATCATTTTCTGAGGTTTCCAGGTTTTCACCCAGCCTTCCCTAGGCAGAGCCTTGGTCCCCTGCAAAAAATGCTCGAGTCTCCCATTGACTTCAATGGGATTCGTTACTCGAAACGAGCACCCGAGCATCGGGAAAAGTTCGACTCGAATAACGAGCACCCGAGCATTTTAGTGCTAGCTCATCTCTAGCCTCGATCCATCTTCGTAATCCGCATAGATGTTGGCTGTCCACGATCGACGGCCATGTGCACGAACCCTTAAATGAGTTGTCTGACTATACAGCCCCGGTTATCATTGCACTATAATGAACTATTGCATTGTACTGCTCTATTAGAATAAATACGGTGCAAAATCAGCCATATATAAGGGAATTTATTATTTTTGTTATATTTATTAAACAATAAATGGAGACTATTTGCATCCATTGACTATTATTGCCAAGCTCACATGACGGCTCTAAGACCCAGCATAGAACAGGACTTTAGTGAAGGATATATGGGAGACGAACATGGGCTGCCAAGGGTATATAGGTAGAACTATTTAATTGGGACTCTGATCTGTCTGTATGTATAGGGAGGTAAAAGAGTACATTGCTCTTTGGTTTATGTGACTTGTGACGTTGTTAGCGAGCCTTTAAAGATTCCCAGTGTTTGAGAATGATTCCATTAACTCCAAAACCCCTGAAGACGCTGGTGGTGGAGCGAAACATGTTGGTGAACCTCCGGGGGGTCTTTAATTAGCTTGTGATTTGGATCTAATAGGGACAGTTCTCTTATAGCTGTGATATGAATACACTGCAGGTTAGAGGACAGTAAAGTGAACAGTATAATGTAAATTAGACCATGTGAAGCTAACATTACCCTTCATGTGAATATGATATAAAGCTTACCACAGCTACGTATTAGAAGGCTACCGGTCAGAGATCAATGGGCGGTACTTTACAAATGCAGTGTGAACTTTACCCTGTTCCCACAGTGCATCCTACCTCTATGTGTCACCTATGTAGCTCATTATACCGCATCTATATGGCCGAAGGACATCTCCATACGTGTTATCTAGATATAACTCTGAATGGGGATTGGTCAATCAATGAGTTCAAAAGATAAAATATCCAACCTTATAGTATAGCATGGACACTTCAAGAATACATTGTATTAGTGGGATTTATTCACCAGTAGTCTGGTAGAGAAACAGTGTCTTAGAGCTTTATACACTGTCTACAATTACATAAGGTTACCACTATATAACGGTAGTGCCTATTGGTTGCATTATAATCAGATATCAGGTTCAAACTGGATATAATGGCGAAGTTCACAGTGGGTACTGTTTGTGGCTTAGTATAGCAATTGTTACTGTATAACTAGTTCATTCACAATTATTTATATACCTAATTGAATCTATCAATTCACACATATAGAAGTCCTGCTGCATGGACTCTTGTGGTTTTAATCTTAGTACCTAAGTTCTTTTCAAATATTATAATAAAGGTTAAAGGCACCTTTGGGGCAATTTTTTAAATCATTGCATTTTACTCATTTTGGGCTAAAAGTCATTTTTATTGCGATTGGTCTTTATTAAACATGTTGCAGTAGTTTTTGTGATACAGGGGTTAAATTTGCAGACTGTCACTTTCTGTTCATTGTGGTTACCATCAGATGATGGTTCATGTATAGCTCTTATCTCCTGACCTCATAAACACTCATTTAAACCAAATTCTTATCAGGTTGATAACAGTTAAAAGGGTTGTCCGAGTTAAGAAAAAAAATGTATAGTACTGTAAATCAGATGGGCAGCAATATATTAAGTTAAGCAAGTTTTAGGCAAAAAAATCTATATTTCCTCATTTCCCTGGTTCTCCTCTGGCCTTTGTTTACCTGCAGTAATAACAATCTCTGCCCCTCCCCCTTCCTGCTTTGCAAAGGCAGTGAATACAAGAGCTGCCCTGAGTGACATGTCTGCTGGAATACTCAGCAGCATGTTGTATGTGTAGGACTACAAGTCCCAGCTGTACAATGACACTGCTGATACACACAGGGTCTTCCCCCTACCTGTTCTTGTACAATACAATACTTTGCATCTCCTCCAGATCAACTCCAGTCAGCTTTGTGTCTGTAGGGTTAGGAGGGCAGATGCTGTGTCTCTTTACATCTGCAGCTGCTGTTGTAAAGCCTACAGTGTGTTCTGGCTGAAGGGGTTAATGTTTTATCTGAAAGAATCCAGGGAGAGAGCAGATAGCAGCCCCGGCAAAGCAGTGGGCGTGGCCAGCACAGTGACGTTTCGTGTACAGGCTCTAATCTGCTGGTGCACGAATGCAAGATTAGCAGAGAGGCAAGCTGACATCACAGGTCATGTGACCCTCATTGAAACCTGAGAAACCAGCAGCTTTAGAAGCAGAAAGTATATGGAAAAGCTGTTGTATTTGACTAGTTAGATACATATGAATGACAAAAAAATAACTTGGACAACCCCTTTAAGCTATAATTCATGAGTATTCATGAGGTCAGGAGATCGGAGATAAGAGGTCTACATGAGCCTCATCTGACAGGATGCAAAGTAAAAGGAAAGTGACAGTATGCAAATGCAATGTGCCACCCCCCAGGACCGATCGTGTCCCAGGTTCATAGGAATGCCAAGTGGTGTGGTGCGGCCCTTAATAGTCTCTATGTGTGTCACGGTGCTACTACCTGGATATTGTTGATCCCCAGGGTTAGGTTCCGAAGCAATAAAAGGGAATAGTAATGGTGGAGGTGGAGTTGGAGAATAAATATCGAGTCCAGACCTTGATAGAGTTCAACAGCTTTACTTGCATCAACTTGCATCCAAACAATTTTCAAACTTTTTCTTGGTTCCTGCAGGCTTTGGAATAAACTGGCATGCAAATTTGATAACGCTGCTTCGTCTCTTTCTCTGTTGGGCTGACTTGCTTAATAACTCTGCTTTCTCTTTCTCTGCTGTGCTAAACTCTGCTTGGGTCTGGTTAGTGGAATTTTGGTTGGTTCTGGTATCCTTGGATTGAGGTACCTTGGGCTGTTGTCCCCCTCATGACACTCTTCCCTTTTGTGGCTCCTGCCCTAGCCGAAGAACACTTTCCTCTGGTTGCTATATCTTTCAGGTCTTCTCAGCTCCAATATGAAGAGAAGGATTTGGGGGTAGTCATCTATGACAGCCTCAAAATGAGTAACCAATGCAGCCAGGCGGTAGGGAAAGCAAATCGTATGCTTGGCTGCATAGCTAGAGGTATAACAAGCAGAAAGAGGGAGATTGTGATCCCTCTGTACAGAGCTCTAGTGAGACCACATCTGGAATACTGGGTTCAATTCTGGAGACCTCACCTGCAAAAGGATATTGCTAAAATAGAACGGGTCCAAAGAAGAGCTACAAAAATGGTGGAAGGTCTAAAGCATAGAACTTATCAAGAAAGACTCCGAGTTCTTAATATGTATAGTATGGAGGAAAGAAGAGAAAGGGGGGACATGATTGAAACCTTTAAATATGCTAAATGACTGAATAAAGTTCAGGAGGGAAGGGTTATTAATAAGAAACTGAACACAAGAACAAGGGGGCACAATCTGAGGTTAGTTGGGGGAAAAATCAAGAACAACATTAGAAAATATTATTTCACTGAAAGAGTAGTAGAAGCTTGGAACAAACTTCCAGCAGAGGTGGTTGATACACCCACAGTAACTGAATTTAAGCATGCCTGGGATAAACATGTATCTATCCTAAGATAACAATAAAAGGATAATAAAAGGGCAGACTAGATGGACCAGTTGGTCTTTTTCTGCCGTCAATCTTCTATGTTTCTATGTTTCTATGGATTCTAAATGGGAGTCAACTAGAACTGCAACTCCTCCCTTCTGGAAGGACTAGCCTACTTCTGCCCAAAGTGGGGAGAATGGAATGGTAAATTCCATTCTAAGTATCTGTCTGTCTCTCTGCCATGTACGCTGCCACCTGCTGGTGAACCAGGCCCAATATGATTAAAATGCAATGTAAAAAATGCCCTGAAGGTGTCCATAGCCATTAAGTCTTACTAATTGTAATAGGGTGTAATATATGGATTTAATCCTTTTATGGGAAACTAGTGTATGGAATATAAGTTAATGCATATCCATATCATGCTATTGGGTAAAAAAATTTTTATAACACATAAGACTTTCGTCATTTACAGCACTATCCATCACTCTGAATGGATGTAGAGTACAAATAAAACTAAAGATAGGGTATTTTTATTATCCATAAATTGCCCCACAAATGACATCGTAGCGACCACTTACTTTGCCTTCTTCTCATCCCGGCCCTGACAGTTTTCAAAAAATTATAACCATAGAAATTTCTGTCATGTTTGTTTGCTACAATGTATCAATGAGGTAAATGCAATAGCCGGAGTCCAGCTGTTTAGTTTAGAAAGGATTAGCTTTGACTAGAGACATTGTAAACCATCAGTTGTGAGAAGTTTTTGGTTTTTCAGGTTCCACATGTTTTATTATCACTGGCAGCAAGCTAAGATCCTGAAAATGCTAGATTTGTAAAACACAAAGAATTTACTGTATTATACAAAAGTTAAACTATATCAGAAAACCCTTTTGTCACAAACTAACCTGTCTGGGCACCAGTGGCGAGATCTCCAGTTCAGCGTGACCATGCTGGGAAAGTTATGCTGCAAAGCTACGCCTCCTGGTGACATGACAGCGTCCTTAGCAACTGGGAGGCATGGTGTTTGTGTGCTGGTTTTAAGTTCGGTATAGGGACGCAGTGCACCACAAAGATACTTAAAAGATACATTTTGCAACATTATAGGCAAGGTGACTAGGGAGGCTCGTCTCCGTCCCCTCCTGCCATTGGCTGCTCCCCCCCATCACCGGATCACCGGGGTTTTCATCCCTGCACGGGGACAAGGAGCAGCGCAGGAAGCCAGGTAAGTATAATCACTGTGAGGGGCCCGGCATATGGGGGCGGGGTTATATAGTCTCGGATAACCCCTTTATGATCATACCTAATGATACTGAATTTGGTTTGGATTTCGGTGACTACTCATTTCAGAAACTTACGGGTCCCAAAGCAACCACGTTCACGTCACATCAGTAGGTGGGGTAGGGCCTTATAGCGTGCTGTGTGACTACAAGTTGCCATGTAGCCGTAGTCTAAAACTGCTGATGCTTTCAGAGTCCACGTGCCTGGCTCGCTTACAATAGGCACTACAGATAGTAAATAGCTTTGGTTGGATGATATGATATGCTTCACTGCACTGTTGCCAAAGTGATTTCTTAGTAGGAATAACTGTTGTAAACAAATCTATGTCTCAGCATTTTACAAACTGATGGCGAAATTGTTGTTTGACGTATCTCGATTTTGGGCTCAGAATAGCATAGCTTTTACGAGCCATGGACTCGTCAACTATTGTTTAAAGGAATGTGGGATCAGAAAATGACCTATTGTTTAGATCAAGTTTTTGTGTTAAACATATCTTCTATAACATCCCTATATTATTTCTTTTTAGATATCTTCGCTAAGGAATACCATTCAAAATACCTGCTTCTCTTCTACAGGCAAGTATACATGCTTTGTCTCAACCAATAAAAACCCAATCCCGTTCACAAATAAACTGTTTCCTCGTATGGGAAGGCCACCTGTAAGAAAATTAGCCAATAGCCCTTATGTTTTTTGGCCTATGTAGTTTATACATTTCCCCCCAAAAACACACCGCCAAAACTGCCTGACGTTACTGCACCGGAACATACACTTTTGGCAACATGGAGGTAAATATCATGTGTGTGATAGCGGAAACCACCAAAAAAATGGAAGATACTCCATATGCATTCCATTTCTGTATGTCCGTATTTCCATTCCGCGAAAAAAATAGAACATGTCCTATTATTGTCTGCATTACGGACAACGGTAGTACTGTTCTATTAGGGTCCAGGTGTTCCATTACGTACTGTACTGTTTGCGTTTAGTTGGACCATCATTTATTTATTAATAGGACAATGACCCCAAACACACCTCCAGGCTGTGTAAGGGCTATTTGACCAAGAAGGAGAGTGATGGGGTGCTACGCCAGATGACCTGGCCTCCACAGTCACCAGACCTGAACCCAATCGAGATGGTTTGGGGTGAGCTGGACCGCAGAGTGAAGGCAAAAGGGCCAACAAGTGCTAAGCATCTCTGGGAACTCCTTCAAGACTGTTGGAATACCATTTCAGGTGACTACCTCTTAAAGCTCATCAAGAGAATGCCAAGAGTGTGCAAAGCAGTAATCAAAGCAAAAGGTGGCTACTTTGAAGAACCTAGAATATAAGACATATTTTCAGTTGTTTCACACTTTTTTGTAAAGTATATAATTCCACATGTGTTAAAGTAAAAGACTTTGTGGCACACTGCTTGTGATAGGCTAGAAGTCGGGTTCCCGCCCCGTTTAATACAGTAATAAAGTACTTCAGCCAAAATTACGTTGAATGGTGTTTATTTTGAACAATATACGTGACGTTTTGGCCTAAATCGGCCTTTCTCAAACTGTGGCACAATAAGTGAAAACAGAGACAATTTACAGTGAATAATATGTCCAAGGAGTGTAATCAGTTAATATAAATCAATAAACAGAAATAAATCTGAAATAAATCTATAGTATAGCAATTGATTAGATGATGAGAAAAAACTTCAGGACCCAAGAATATCTGGGAAGATTAAGGTAAACAACAGGTAATTGGTAAGTATAATGGGTAGGTATATGTAATATACAATGTTATTTGAAATCTTCTATGAGCTATAATATATACACTATATACAATTATCAGGAGAATCCCCATAACCAAAAAGACGGATACCCATCCTTATGTTGGAAATGTAGCAACAGAAAATGTCAGAGGCATAGCCAGTATCAGAGAAGGTATATAGAATTGCGAGAACTATATATGAACAAATGCCTAATTAATACAGTTACCAATGAGTCTGCGTTACCTGGTGCCGAGTAGAGAAGAGGAAGAGGGCATATAGCAAATGGCAAATGGCGCTGGGTATAAGGAGCGTCCGCTCTCATAAAGGTGCGCTCCAGCCATGCAGAGACGGCGTGTATTTGAGGAGAAAAAAGGCGTGTAGAACAAGCCGCGCATGTGCATAAGGTACTATGCGTGTCAAGCCTCTATCTGGGAACGGGAGCATGGAAAGCACTGCGGCTGTTCGTTATGTAGTGCTGAAGCAAGGAGATCGGGTGTCATAGTGGACATTATGAAATAATGGAATACCCAGAGCTAT
The DNA here is from genome assembly GCA_900303285.1 of Rhinella marina. Lineage (NCBI taxonomy): Eukaryota > Metazoa > Chordata > Amphibia > Anura > Bufonidae > Rhinella > Rhinella marina. The sequence continues at coordinate 14,154 of ONZH01004805.1, read as the reverse complement.
TATATAAGAGATACACTAAGAAGTTGAATTTCGTATTCTCTGTTCATCCCATGTGGTTCAAGGCTATTCAATGTGTGAATCCAGTATGCTTCACGTGACAACAGTTTTTTAGTCCTGTCTCCTCCTCTTCTGGATGGTATGATCCGCTCAATGACCTGAAACTTGAGCTGTGTCAGATTGTGCCCTGCTGCGTGGAAGTGAAATGGGACTGGTAACAGTAGATTTTTCTTCCTAATGTTAGATTTGTGTTGGCTCTGACCAATAGGTCTCGCAGATTTGCGGATCGACGTGTGCATGCCAGAACAGGATTCTGGAATTCTCTGATATGTGGATAAGCCTTCTTATCCGCAAATCTGCGAGACCTATTGGTCAGAGCTGACATTGGTCCAATGAAACAAATACCAAGACAGTCCTTTCTTAGCACACCTAAAGTAGGTACATATCCATGTATACACTGTGCCCAGTGTACCAATGTATTAAAAGGTTCAGAATTCTATCATCCTTTTTCAGGCAAAGGTTTTCCCATAAAAGAATTTTTCACCTGTGACAGTAGCTATGTAGTCTACCTACTCAAATGTCCTTGCGGCAAAATATATGTGCGAGAAACCACACAGAAAATAAGAGACCGGATATGCCAACACAAATCTAACATTAGGAAGAAAAATCTACTGTTACCAGTCCCATTTCATTTCCACGCAGCAGGGCACAATCTGACACAGCTCAAGTTTCAGGTCATTGAGCGGGTCATACCATCCAGAAGAGGAGGAGACAGGACTAAAAAACTGTTGTCACGTGAAGCATACTGGATTCACACATTGAATAGCCTTGAACCACATGGGATGAACAGAGAATACGAAATTCAACTTCTTACATAAATCAACCATAACACACTGTGTGACATTCTCTGCATAGCCTTGATATGTATCATCTTTATTTGATGTTTTTTCCAGTTATCTGATATTAACTTCTCTTTCCTCTCTTTACAGATGCAGTCATAACGGGACCTGGTGCCTCTTACTGCATGTATCCTTTTGGTACCCCTCTATTTGTCTCTATTTTCTCCTTTTTCCTTTTCTTTTTCCTCTTTCCTATACTTTTCTATTCCTCTTTATCCATACCATAATATAGTGTATCTCTTATATAATAGCTCTGGGTATTCCATTATTTCGTAATGTCCACTATGACACCCGATCTCCTTGCTTCAGGACTACATAACGAACAGCCGCAGCGCTTTCCACGCTCCCGTTCCCAGATAGAGGCTTGACATGTATAGTACCTTATGCGCATGCGCGGCTTGTTCTACACGCTGCGCGCCTTTTTTCTCCTCAAATACACGCCGTCTCTGCATGGCTGGAGCGCACCTTTATGAGAGCGGACGCTCCTTATACCCAGCGCCATTTGCCATTTGCTATATGCCCTCTTCCTCTTCTCTACTCGGCACCAGGTAACGCAGACTCATTGGTAACTGTATTAATTAGGCATTTGTTCATATATAGTTCTCGCAATTCTATATACCTTCTCTGATACTGGCTATGCGTCTGACATTTTCTGTTGCTACATTTCCAACATAAGGATGGCTATCCGTCTTTTTGGTTATGGGGATTCTCCTGATAATTGTATATAGTGTATATATTATAGCTCATAGAAGATTTCAAATAACATTGTATATTACATATACCTACCCATTATACTTACCAATTACCTGTTGTTTACCTTAATCTTCCCAGATATTCTTGGGTCCTGAAGTTTCTTCTCATCATCTGATCAATTGCCATACTATAGATTTATTTCAGATTTATTTCTGTTTATTGATTTATATTAACTGATTACACTCCTTGGACATATTATTCACTGTAAATTGTCTCTGTTTTCACTTATTGTGCCACAGTTTGAGAAAGGCCGATTTAGGCCGAAACGTCACGTATATTGGGCCGTTGTTCAAAATAAACACCATTCAGCGTAATTTTGGCTGAAGTACTTTATTACTCCACATAGTTTTGATGCCTTCAGTGTGAATCTACAATTTTCATAGTCATGAAAATGCAGAGAACTCTTTGAATGAGAAGGTGTGTCCAAACTTTTGGTCTGTACTGTATATATTTGTGGGAGAACCCCTTGTGTGAATTGTGTCTTTTATTATATTCTGGCGTGCCATTGAGTCGATTCATATACAGATCAATATATGACAGTAATGGGACTAAAGCACCCAGACTTACTAAGAATCGTGTTTCAGTCTTAATCAAAAGTGACCAGGTGCAAATATGCCAAATTTATTAAGTGGCTCGAGTACCCCAGATCAAGAGGATATCTGTAAATTGTTAATTTCTTCATGTTAAGGAATATAAATTTTATGTCATGCTAACTCAACTTCTTCAAAAAATGGAGATCACCTACATTAGAAATGAGCAAATTATTCAAAAATAGATGAGGTAAGTATGATTTTTTTGTTTTTACACTATTTCAGGTAAAATTGATTTCCACAAAGCACGAGGAAATCCAGCTTTGCGACATATTGAATTTATCCTGAAATTTGGATTGAAGTCAACTTCGTGGACTTACATTCACTCAACGCTAACATACACATCAGTCACATTGTCCTGCCTCAATATCTGTTCTTAAAGTTTCTGTTCCTTTTATTGCCTTCATATAGTCGTCAATGTCTATGGAGGTCTCACCTTACTATTACCATTGATCGGACATCTGCCACCTGATGTATTTCCTGTCTATGGCCCTTTCCGTAATGCATTCAAAGCTAGACATTTTGCAAAAAATAGGGAATAAACCACAATGTCTAACAGCAATTGTCTCACACTGCCTAAATTTCCCTTTTCTTGATTTTGTACCTTTTGTGAACTTTGCAGAAGGTACAGATGATACAAATGGCTTCAAATACAATTTAAAGTTCGAATTTGACAGTTTAAGTGGAAAATTAAAACAAGCGCGTCAGGTAGAATTTCACGTTCTCTGACAAAAGTAGCATTACTGAGCTTTTATATCTGCGAATTAGCAGGAAGACGAGTAACTCCATGTAAACGTTCTACTAATTTTACTATAAATGTTGCTATTAAAATTGGTAGTGATAGCTGCAAAATAACAGATCGCAAAATACTCGGGCAGCCTGTTCTGTGTCATTTAAAGATAGGTTTGCACAACCTGTCACTATACGTTCCAGCATCTCCTGACAATTTATTTTATTGCCTGCATAATTAGTAGAATGCACATGGCATAGAATATGTAGTATATTTATGTTTAATTAAGCAAAAAGTACATACTTCATTCAAGAGGTTTTCCACAATTTTTTTCCCTGGTTGCAGCAGTGATGTCCTATGTACTCTTGAGGTGAGTGACTGGCTGCAGCCAGGAAGATGGCTGAAAAAGGCTGAAAAAAGACATCTGTCCATCCAGTTTGGCCTGTGATCCTGCAAGTTAATACAGAGGAAGGCAAAAAGGAACATTTTTAAGATATTGTTGTTGCCTTTTTAAACCAAAAACTGCTTGCAGTTTTTTTCTATACTGTATGTTTTTAAGTGATTCTTTTTATTTTATTTGTTTTCAAAACGAATGAGTGGATGGTGTTTATGATTTTCGGGCATGTTTTTCCATATAGTGAAGGAGATGAAAAAAATACCATTAGTCCAAAAATTTTTGTTAAAAAAACACCAGAGACACAAAAAGGCAACAGCAACTGAAAGAAGGTTAGTAGCCAAAAAGTTCTTATGTGTCCTGTATTTCGTATTTCCCATACACTAGGTGTTAACGTCTGGAGCTGGTGTTATTTCAACAATAGCTCCACCAAAAACCACAGGTTTAAAAAACACCAAAAAAAGGACTGAAACAAACAGTAAAAATCTATGTCTGAATCCACATTAAAGAATATTTTTTCTTACACTTTCAGCAGTGAGAGAAATTAGAAAGTCTAAAATTGACCAACGTTTGATGCAGAGAAGGTCTTCGTTGGACCTGAGTTTTTTGGTCCATCTTTGCAGAACATATGCTCCTCCTCATTTAATTGATATGTTTAGCTTTGTTGCTATGGTTGTCCACACAGGTCACATCCTCTATAAGCAACCCATGAGAAATATATCCTAAAGACAAGAGATTAGCCCCAAATAGTATTGTATTCTGTTTGACCTCTATGGTCCAGTTGTATGAGGGGCACATTATTGTGTCACAGCCTGTGCACACCGGATGATGAGCTAGTGTGAGGCTGGAAACAATGGCATAAGCGGTATATATCTGTGGATGACCATGGGCACTTTGTAACAGCTTCTGTATTGTTAATAGATGGGATTTCATTAGTAATAAAGGGTACCCCCATTGGCTTTATTAGGCCTGGGAGCTAGGGGCACTTTCTGAGTCTTTTGTCACAAGCTGGTGACCACCAATTCCTATCACCAATTTTGCTTGCATTCTCTAAAGATGAGATGAAAGGGGGAACCGCAAGGGAGTGGAGAGAGGTGAACCTTTTTCTTTCCCCTACCAATGTTTTATATACTCCAAAGGGGCCAGTAAAGAGAGCCCTGACTTAACCATACATCCAGGGGCGGACTGGGAACTTAAAGTGGCCCTCGAAAAAATACTAAAAGTAGCCCCGTTTTGTAGTTGGGTCCAAACTGATGGAAGGCAGGGCCAGCAATACCATATTGGGGCACATTATACCACCCCAACAGAGCCAAATACCACAGTGCATCACAAAATACTGCCAGCAGCACAAAATAAATCCCGAAAAACTTCCACTGGACGGCCGCGAGGAGGGCTCAAATGGCCCCCTGGGCATCGGCCAACCGGGAAATTTCCCTGTAAGGTCTATGGCCAAACCGCCCCTGCATACATCTGCTGGTACAAGAGACACCACAGTTTTCCTGGGAATGTCAAAGGAGATACCTTCACCCACACACATGCACATCAGATTTCCAAAGAGATAGATGACTAACCAAGAGCTCTGACCCAGCACTTTGGTGACGCTCGCTTATAAGTACACCTAGATCCATTTTTGAGTGCAATTCTAGTGAATGAAAATAACCTTGTCCCTATACTGACTGTGAAGGATAATTGCAGAATTCAGCTATACTTTCATCTAATAAATTACTGATGTTTTATGAGACCAAATACTCGTCAATCTTCTTGCAGGACAGAAGTATTAGTACATTTTTTTATCCTATTTTCATTTTGTATATGTTTTACCTTTCAATTTGAATGAAACTCTTATGATGCATAAAAGAAAAGGGAATCAGATACCTCCATAAAACAAGCAGACATACAGATGTAGCCAAGCTAAAATTGACCTGATAACACATGGCACAGTGTTATGTTGGTTATCTCATGACAAAAGACATTGAAATCTAATTTAGGTGTATTTCATTTTAGTAAATGATCCTCATAGTTTGTAAGGCTGAAAAAAATGTTCTCATCAAGGGCATCTATGCCCTATTTGATGCAACCCATTGTCTTATTGGCCTTGGCAGCAGCTTTCCGAGCACTGAGCTGTACGTTGTACCACGGCCGTGCTTGCTGCTGCTGTGTTAATTACTTTACACAGCTTAGTGTCATCAGCAAAAATTGATATTTTACTGTGCAAGCCTTCTACAAGATCATTAATAACATATTGAAGAGAATAGGGCCCAATACTGACCCCTGTGGTACCCATTCTCATTTTATATACTAACCTTTTATGTGGTACGCGTGTCAAATGCTTTGGAGAGTCCAGATATACGATATCCATTTGGTTCGCCGCGGTCAAGTCTAAGAACTTACCTCCTCATAGAAACTGATTAAATTAGTTTGACAGGTCCGATCCCTCATTAAGTCATGTGGATATGGGAATTATACACTTATTTTCATTTACATACTCCAGGTATCATCTCTTAGAAAAACTTCAAACATTTTACCCACAACGGATGTTAGACTGCCGGCCTATAGTTCCCGGGCTCTGTTTTTGACCCCTTTTTGAATATTGGCACTACATTGCTATGCGCCAATCCGTGGAACACTCCCTGTCAGTATACAGTCCTTAAATATCAGACAGAGGGGTCTGTCTATGACATTACTTAATTTTCTTAGATATAGGGGTGTATGCCATCCGGTCCCAGTGATTTTAATCTTTTCAAGATGCCGCTGCACTTCTTCCTGGGTCAGACAGGCCACTTTTAATAGGGAATTTACTTTTACATTCTGAATTTAATTTTCCCCAGTAAATACAGTGGAGAAAAAAATATTTAATAGAATCGCATTCTCCTCATCACTCTCTACTATTCCTCCCTTATCACTCCTTAAAGGGCCAACATTTTCTAGCTATACATTTTACCATTTATGTAATTGAAGAACATTTTCAATTCAGTTTTACTCTATTTGGCAATAATCCTCTCTGTCTCCAGTTTGGCTGTTTTTATTTGTCTTTTACATATTCTATTTTTCTCCTTATAGTTTTTCAATGCTTCCTTTATTGACCTTTTTGTTTTAATGATTTATTTTTGTCAGTTATAGCCCCCTTACATTTCAATTATCCACATTAGTACCCTTACCCTTTTATTCCCATAAGGTATGTACCTCTCACAATTAGAGTTTAGGAAAGTTTTAAAAATATCCCATTTTGTGGCTGCATTTCTATTTGAGGAGATTGTCCCATTTAGTGACGGTAATGGCTTCTCTTAGCTGGTCCAATTTTGCTTGTTTGGTATCTTTGTGCCTCCCTGTAGAAACATTCTTTTGAATGACAATTGGAAGGTTATTATTTTATGGTCACTATTTACCAGGTGTCCCCCAACCTGCACATCTGTTGTTCTGTCAGGTCTATTGGTTAATACTAAGTCCAGTATGGCCGTCCCTCTAGTCGGGTCCTGAACCAGTTGGGAATGTAAATGTCTTTGGTTATTGCCAAGAACATGTTTCCTTTATGAGAACTACAGCTTTCAGTTTCCCAGTCTATATCTAGATAGTTGAAGTCCACTGTAATAATGGCCTCATTATGATTTGCTGCCTCATCTATTTCTCTTATTAGTAGATTTTCTATGGAGTCTGTTATATTAGGTGGCTTATAACGAACTCCTATCAGAATTTTATTATTGTTTTTGCCTCCATGTATTACCTACAATGACTTTACCTGTTCATTAGTGGGCTTTAGACAGGACCTTGCATAAAATCCTGTCTATAAGATGTGAGTGAAACCAGCCTTAAAGTGTAACTATTATTTGAGTTTAAGGAAAATACATACAATGCAACCGCACACCGCTAACCAGATAAAGCACAAAATGCCATAGTGATATAGAGTATTCTAAAGCTCATGCTATGCTTGTTTAATAAATTAGAGACTCTTGGCAAATATATTTTGTACAAAATTATCTGAGCCCATTCACCGAATCGTCAAGGTGTTCTCTGCAGAATGGGAACCTAACACTATCTACCAGACTTGGCTTCCATATAATCAGGGGTGTTTTGTTCTACATGCATGCAGTATCCACTCTGCCTTTTGCCATTTCTGGTGCTTCAAAGGCCTCCCCTAGTTCAGGAATGCAGATACTAGCATGCATGCCGAATCACTCGGCTTTATAGTTGCACTTGATTAAAAACAACCTGTGGGGCAGATGGGCTGGTCAGGAGTGCATGACCAAATGGAGTAGCCACACCTCCAGTACAAACTTACAAAGAAAAAAAGAGAAATTTCAGTCAGCACATCCCAGAGCGCAGGTGCTGGTGCTATGGCCTAAATACATGTCAAAGGAAAATACATACAATGCAACTGGCACACCGCTACCAGATAAAGCACAAATGGCCATAGTGATATAGAGTATTCTAAAGCTCATGCTATGCTTGTTTAATAAATTAGAGACTCTTGGCAGTTTATTGAGTTTATTGTTAATAGAGTGTAAGGACAGGAATGTTTAACATTTATGTAACATACTTTATAAGGGAATTATTTATTAGCCTGCAGCTGCCTTTCATGTAAGGATGAAGACCACACTGTATAATCGGTCTTCATTGTTAATGGCCGCATGGCACCTTTAATGAATCTTTTAAACAGGGGCTGTTGCTAGTATGGGGTTTGGCTTGTGGTGGGGGGGATAATATGCATATTATTGCTGTTCTTATTTGCAATCTCCTGCAGGTTATTTGACAGTAAATACAGAATATTAATCAGCTCTTGGCATACCCACTTCTCCAACCCCAGAGTCTCCTGCCCTACAGGTGGGAGCCCTTCTTCTGCCATCTGCTTTTCCTCTTTTTCCACATCATCGCATATTGATGAAAATTTGTCATCAGGAACATCCAGCTCCTCCTCTCTCTGCATCTTGTTGACTTTTCTAGGACATGGAGACGTGGAAAGATTATTTGGAAGAAGTAAAGCCACCAAATGATGAGGGTGCAGACTGAATGGTATTGGTTGGCACACTGGCACTGTAATAATAAAGACTTTCATCTTATTGGTATTGAGTTACATATCTTAGTTTATGGCTGATGTAGGAATAAGTAAATGTAGGAATAAATAAAATTGACGCAAAATAAGTCTCCCTACACTCTCCCTGCAGTCTCCCTGAACTCTCCCTGCACTCTCTCTGCATTCTTTCTCTCCAATATTCTTCTATTAATTGTTTTCAGCAACACAGTCCCTAGCGCATGAGCACTTGCCATGTCTCTCCCTATGCACAGCTCACATGACAATGGGCTGTGACATCACAGGGGATGGCTTTCTGCAGATTGGCTGGCTGCACAGCATTATAGATGATCTTGTGTACCCAGGCTTCTTACTTTCACTTTGTAACACCAGCAGCTGCCATTATAGGAAAAACTGATTCGCTAACATGAAACGCAAGGAAATTTGAGTTTGTTCCTAATTGAAGTTTTCCAAAATTTTGTACCGAACTCCGCTTCGAATGCTTCACTTCGCTCAATATTCATAAACGAATGAGACCATATTTCTAATTCAATGTTGAAACCACATGGTTAATTGCTTACCCCTGTTCAATTTCATATTTGTCTTTCTCATTAATGTCCATCACTTTAAATGAGCTTAAAATAGGTTTGTGTGTTCTTTTCTTCTGATCCACCAGTATGTACACTTAGTATTCGTAACCAAACTTTTAAAATCTGTTTCTTTGTATGCTGCAACTAAAGCCGGAAGTATCAATGAAAAGGAGAAGAAGATATTATGTGACTGTTTTTATTGCAGACCTGAAGTGTCAGTAATAAATCTCTTTCTCAATAAAGTTAAATCAAGCAATATTTGCCAAATACCGATGAATCAAAGAGGATTCAGGTGTATCATGGGGGAGATTACTGTACAATTCTAATAACATATTTAATATCAAAAAGCTTTGAGAACTCCAGTGCACTCTTAAAGGGAGTTATGTGCCAACATTATTTTACTGGTTCTGGAAGACTACATAACTGGATTTAGGCTTCTGAAATGCTTCAATGTGTGGCATGGAAAGCCATTGGAAAAGATTAATCTGCATGCAAATGTATTCACTCGCTGGGCATTTGTCCGGCTTTGTTACGTTGCAATTTAGGATTAAAATAGATTTTGATTTTGATTTGGACCCCAAAGAAATTGTACAAATTGTTATAGTGGAATAAAAAAGAAAGCATTGTTAAAATAAATAAATAAATACTGAAGTTGTGGGTACATATATATTCACCCCCTTTGCTATAAAACCTCCAAATAAGGTCTGCTCCAACCAATTAACTTCAGCAGTCAATCAATTAGTTATATTAGGTCCCCTGTGGGCAGCTGAAGAGTTACATGACCAGTCACATTATTTAAGTATAACTACACCTGTTCTGAAAGGTCTACAACACCACCAAGACCAAGGAGCCTCCAAACAGGTCAGAGACAAAGCGGTGGAGAAGTACAGATCAGGGTTAGGTTCTGAAAAAATGAGACATGGTGTACTTGCCTCAGCATCATCTGCTTACAGCACATGGCCAGATGCTGGAGTGGAATGACAATCCAGAAGGTACCTACTTTGGGGATATGGTCAGCAGGAGTCTGGCTGCAGCACCACCTCCATGACTCCTTTAATACAAATTTGCATTGTTATCAAACTTTTTTTTAGATAACACATCAGTTAATAAAAAGCAGAGGACATGTTGAGACAAATATAAGTCTGTGGTGGCACTTTAAGAGAACAAGTTGTCCTGGTTTTCTTTAACTATAGGGAAACAGTGCAGTTGCACAAGACCTTGAAGTTTGTCAGCTACAGTGCAGAAGACTAGACTAGCCCAGGAGATAAAAGGGGACACCTGCTCCAGAAAATGCTATAAGACATCAATTTGAGTATTGTTTGCTGACAAGTTCAGGTCTCAGCACCCAGTATAGTAGAATGTCCTCACTCCTGGGCCTTCAAAGCATGTGGTTGCCAGGCAACCCACAGCACCCTTCTCTTCTCTTGCTGCCCAGAAGCTAGATGCTCTAGAAGTGTGGTTGCTAGGCAAACAGCAGTGCCCACCTCCTCTGCTTTCCAGAAGCTCTAACCAGACTCTCCTTCTCAGTGTTATTGGACTGGCAAGACAACCGGCAACCAAAGGTGACATAATCAGTGCTCTATATAAAACTCATTTCTGTCTCTGGATGCTGCGCATTGATAAGGTATCTACCATATTACTGATTCTCTTCTCATATGCTCTTTGAACTGTTGTCTGGTACTTGTAGATCCAGACGTTACACACTTTTGACTTGTTATAGACTTCACTTGCTCTTTTCATCCCTGGAACTTCTATTTCCGACTCTTGTTTCTAGATGCAATAGGGGAATGAGTATAGCGAGTTCACTATCTTCCATTGCTCATACAAGAGTTTGCTACTCATTAGAGCCTTCTCTCATGTACATAACAGAATAGCTGTCACTGGCTCTCCTATTCCAGCACTGAGCTTCCTTTTCTCCAATTCTAGTCCTCGATGAACCGAAAGCGTGACATGCCATCTACAAGCATGTCACTGCTGCTAGGCAATTAGTGGCCTAAGCAGTGAGAGCTGTCACATGCCATGTGGTGTCTTGTGTTGGCTGTTGGCCAGCAGTGGTCATGTGTGTCTAGACGCATGTCCCATTTCCTATCCAGCAGGGACTGGAAGCAGAGGGCAAGGAAGCCCATAGCTTGAACCGGAGCACCGATCACAGCTTTTTTTTCCCCTCTCATTCAACTCCCGCACACTGTCTGACCACTTGAAATGAGATTCCCATCCCCAGTCTTGAAGAACCCCTTTAAACAAAATTATCTAATTAAAAAATTGAGCTTGAGCTTTTTGAGCTTTTTTACTTTTTTAATCTAATTAGAGGAGTTTTAGTTTTTTGTAAACCACAATGTAAATACATTTACATGGTATATATAGCATGGAATGTATTTGTCACTCACAGCTCTTGTGCCTCTATGATCAATGACGAGGAACATGGGAACAGTCTGACGCATTGTGTGTATACTGTGTCTACAAAATTTCAATTTAAAAGTCATTATAAGGCAATTTATCTTACATTAGAAAATTCAGAAAACTATGAGCAATGTATCTTCCTCTAACCATATTTTTCTCTGTTGCATCAAAGAATATCATCACGAGATCAGCTCAATAACTGCACTTTCAAGAACTGTGAACGTCACAGGAGAGTAAAATACTGGTATTTTCTGGGAAGCACAGAGCGGCTCATGCTTACCGAACTGAAAACATGTAAACAGTACATTTAATGCACATTTAAGAACATTTCAAAATGATTTTGAAGTCACTGAACCATGTGGACAAGGCATAATCAATATAAGCTTTACCCAAATGTCAACAATGTATCAGTATATCAAAAGGAAACACAAAATGTCAGATAGTATGGAAATAGCTCCCCTCCCCCACAATACCACACTCATGGTATCATCTACCAGTATGGAGACATGAAACATAAGTCCAGTAGTGTATCTGACATTGCCCATTGTGGCACAATCAGCCCTATGATGACATTACGTGCACTTAAAGAAGACTTGCCATCTCTCCTGACTTGTGGCCTTAGTAATTTCTTGCATTCCTCTTGTAATTACAATTCTAAAGCTTCTAATTCTTAAGCACAACAAGCATAGGCCTCTTTTATACATCTTTGGCTAGCATTCATTTTATAGGGCTGTGACATCATTATGACATCACTAACGACATCATCACCTGTGCTATTGCGATCGGGGGACATACAATTGACTTCTCATATTGCTGTTAGTGGCCTTGCTTGGCACCATGCCAGTGATGCCACCACCCTTGGGACATGATAATACATCATTTTAAACCATATATTTAGCAGCCCATGTCCTTGACAACATCATCAGCTGATTTTCTTCTTACGTTTTTTTGTTAGAAGAATCCATAAAAAAAGTTACATGTACTCCGCTCAAAGTTTTTTTTCAAAATTTTTGTATATTGAAGCTAATAAATAACTTACTGGTTTGGTAGTAGACAAGTACAGAAGTATTATATGTGTCCTAGCACTACTTTGATTGATTAGCTGGATGCTGATTCATCTTCCATGCTTCAGAAGGCTACTTTTTCCCATCATGTCTTCTGTGCTGATTAATTTCTTAATATATGTGTTAGCAGTTGGAGACCCAAATACCCCGCATAGACGTACGGGCAACTTATTAAACATATGAATACATTTTTCAGTGTAGAAAAGTTGCAAATTTTGGCACAAGTCTCGTTTTTTTGTGCCACAATTTGTGACTTTTCCCCATTTTTATGATGCATTTTCCACTTTTTCTAAAAAAAAAAGTGAGCGGGAGGGGACAGGTCCTATGTGGCCTGACAGATTTCCGATTAGGTTAAACTAATCATTTATAACAGCTCCTTTTTGGTGTAAATTCCAGCGTCTGATGGACGTTCCTCCCGCGACGTATCAAAATTATTAATAGGTAATACAAAAGGGAAAAAAAACCTGAAGCAGGTAGCTACTCGGGTGAATAAGGGACACTACTTTTTTCACTTTATTTGGATGTGCCATGGCTTTTTTTCCCTTTGTATGGAACAGATGATTGGTCTCATCTAGTGTGTTGAGCGAACTTCTGTTTTCAAAATCGGTGTACAAGGTTCGGGATATCTAAGAATTCCGTTATGGATTCCGTTACCATGGACCCTAACTTAAGGTCCGTGGTAGCGGAATCCATAACAGAATTCTTAGATAACCCGAACCTTGTACGCCGAATTTGTAAAACAGAAGTTTGCTCATCCCTAGTCTCATGTAAACTGCAGGCATCTCTAACACCGACAGTGCTGCCCTGATTTTGGATTATTAATAGGTGTACAGCTATAAATAATTTTGGCATATCTTATGCCATCGGACTTTTAGACTAAAGACTGTTTTATTAAACAGTAAACCTAGTAAACTTTCCCTTGAGATGTAAAGGATAACATGCTGGCTCCCTGCAGTAACCACTAGAGGGAGATTACTGCATGCTGTTTGAACGTTCACTTCACTAGTGGAGATTTACCAGTGAAAAGGTGCCAGAATTATGATGCAGCATGTGCCAAAAAACTGTCATACAGACTTTGCATCATTTATTAAGTGCCTTAGAATTTTTTTACTTGTCTGACAAGTGGATTTGGCTTACTAGGAAAGGGGTGGTCCAAATTGTGGATCTGTAAAACATAGGTACCGGCCATGTGCGTTCTGGATTTTGTGGAAAGCACACAGCCAGCTCTATGATATAAATGGACATGAATAGGAAAAGCTCTATCTTTTTTGCCGGCCCACGGAGCATGGTGGGCTGTCCGCATCTTTTGCGTCCTGATTGAAATGAATGGATCTGCATACAATCCGCAAAATTGTGGAACGTATGTGGACCCAGAAATACAGTTGTGTGAATTGTAACTCACACATTGTGTGTCCTCCTCCCTTTTACGCTGCAGCACGTAGTGTGAGCGACTCCAAATTTCATATAGAATGTGCTGTCTGCTGTTTGTGTTGGCTGTGGGATGTTGGAGTCCCAGTGGCTCATGGAGTTTAGATACTACCTTCCAGGCCAGGGCTGTGCAGGTCAGTAGTCGGTAGTAGTGTTCAGCGAACTTGTGTTCAGCGTACAAGGTTCGGGTTATCTAAGAATTCTGTTATGGATTCTGGTACCACGGACCATAAGCACAGCAGACGAAAAAGGATTTGGCGGTGGCTGCAGCAGCAAGGAGAAAGGGAGACGTTGTACTTAGGTT
>ONZH01004803.1:0-33597 GCA_900303285.1 Rhinella marina | reverse complement strand
GCCACAGGCAGCTCTAGGCACTGGCCAGAAGAAACCTGTGTCCTGCACCACATCACAGACAGTGGTATAGAACAGGAGTGAAATATTTCATTTTGCTCTTTTTTTGCCACTTTTGGAAAGCATATTACTGGGGGGCACTAGTACTAATGGGGCAATATTAGGACTTTACTACTATGGGCACTTACAGGGTGTCATTGGTACTACTAGGGGCTCTATAGGGGGCATTATTACTATTGGGGAGAGCTAAGGTGGGTTTATTACGAACACTCAGGGGGAGCATTATTAATATTGGAGGCATCATAGAGGGCCCTACTACTAGTGAGGGCACTTTGGGAGAGAATTACTATAGGTGGGTCTTTTGGGATCACTATTACTTGGGGAGGGACACTCAAACCATACCAGCTTGATACAATTATTTTTGGGAGACAGTGGAGGAGATTTATCAAACTGGTCTAAAGTAGAACTGGCTTAGTTTCCCATAGCAACCAATCAGATTCCACCTTTCATCTTCCAAAGGAGCTGTGAAAAATGAAAGGTGGAATCTGATTGGTAGCTATGGTCAACTAAGCCAGTTTTACCTTACACCAGTTTGATAAATCTCCCCCAGTGTTTGTGCACTATTACTTTCAGGGGTATTTGCTAATCGTGTGAATGGGCCCTTATACGTAGACTCCCAGACCCTTCATGAACTAGATGTGGAGAACTGAGGGGATCTTCGTTTCACATGATATGGTCTTGCCCTGTTAGAAATCAGTTTTGGAGGCATGTCTCTACCTTTATTAACTCCAAGCTAGGGCTCTCTGGCATTTGTTCCCCTGCAGTTTGTTTACTGGATTTAGTAACAGATTTGATTCCAACTACATTTGGTAGAGGATTGGAGACCGTCAACCAGTGGATTCAATTGATGAATATAGAATTACCTCTGTGCAAATTGACATGCGGTGAGAGGGACACTCAATTCTTTTGTGTAGATTTGGGAATTATGGATTCAGGCCCAAACTCCATCTACACTAGCATCAGTGTACAGCCTAGTGTGTGTTTAATGTGAATGGTTGTTTAGCTTTTGTAGTGAGCATATATAGTTTGAGAGTATTCTATTATTGACCCCTAAGTGGGTAACTCTAATTGGTATTTTGGGAATCCTGTCCTTTGATTATTTCTCTCATTCATGGATTGAAAGCTTGATGTTTTTTCCCATTTTTTTGGATTATGGTTATAATTTAAAATTCTAAATCAATAAAAAATAAACTGTGAAATAAAAGAGAACATCTACATCAGAGAATACCTCATTGGATGTAATCTGTCTAAAAAGTACCGCAAATTGCCGTAACTAGGGCTTATGTAATTTTCCCCAAACCACTTGAAAAGGGTTGGGGCCTTTTGGGAAAGGAGCGCGACTTCACAGAAAGGAGGGCATGGCCTAAGATACATTGATACAATGTACAATGGTGTAACATTCTGTCTCAAAGTAACCCGACTAATAGTTGCTAGTTGGTAAGAGCTAGGCAACAGCATCTAGCCTTGCACCAAATTTATCATTCAGCTAAAATAACTGTGATAAATCCTGTGAATGTCTATGCCAGCGATGCCCAACCTGTGGCCCTCCAGCTGTTGCAAAACTACAACTCCCAGCATGTTCGGACACCCTACAGCTATAAGCCTACAACAGGGCATGGTGGGAGTTGTAGCTGGAGGGCCTCAGGTTGAGCATCACTGGTCTACACCATCTATAGGATTAGTAAATCTGCTCAAATATGCAATGTGCGGTCCCTCCGGTCATTTATACAATAGGGAGGTGCTGTTGAATTAGTGCTAATGAACTACTCATTTCTCCAGATGTCTGGTGAATTAAAGGGGTTGTCTCACTTCATTTCCATGGTTACAGACCACCCTGCAATCCATCAGTGGTGGTCATGCTTGCACAATATAGTAAAAAGCACTAGCCTATGTGCTCCTCTATGGTCCCGGCCATCAGAGAGGATGGCGCATTTTCCTATATTGTGCAAGCACAACCACCGATGGATTGCAGGGTGGTCTGTAGCCATAAAAACGGGCAGTGTATAATGTAATGGAAAAATTAATCCAGCCAGCAAAAATTAATCCAGCCAGCAAAGGAAGCAATATGGACAATCACAATACATTAGTAAGCGCCTTGTGTTAACCTTTCTCTACATGATAAATGCCACTTACTGAAGTGAGACCAGTTTCATTTGGGTATTTCTGGTGACAGAAACCCTTTAAGTGTATGTAAATTTTTTTAATTCTGCATTATTACCGCACAAGATGGACTCTTTCTTGAGGTTTGTGAACATTAAACATCCTATAGCAACTGAGGCCAAAACATGGTCTACATCTTAACTGTAGAGTTGTTTAAAACATTAATTTAAAAGATGACAGGAGACAAAATTGGGTCCACAAATATTGGATCTTAAGAAAGAAACATTTCAAAGTTTATAAAATATAAGAAATATACACAGAAATATCACACCTAATAGAAAATTCATTATTATATATATATATATATTCAAATTTATTATCATCAACATATTTTAGAACACAAAACACAAAAATAAAACCACGATTAACAATGCTACCTGTGCAGGATAAAAAATAAGCCATGTTTTGCCCAGATACCCAATAATTTCGTAAGGTGACTTTCTCTAGATTGCGGACTCAGGTGGTCAACAAGATTGGAAGAAGACCACCAACAAATCCTTACATATTAAATAAATGAGTGTATTTCCAGTGCAAAAACAACTGCAACAGAACATACAACAAACCAAATGGTCAGCCCAAAATAAAGTCTTCTGCAATATAGTCATCCAGACATGAATGTTGCTTGACAATTGTACCAAAAAGCAGCATGCGGATTTATTTTTTCTTTAACCATTCACAATACTTCTGCTTTTCTTTTTAAGAAACTATTTTCAAACATAAATACTAACTTTTTACTTGATAAATTGTGCTGAATATCTGCAGGTTTAATGTACTTTTTCCCTTTCATCCTCCACGACGGCATTACCATGAGAGAGGACCCGCCTCCGACCAGGAAGGGACAGGAAGGATAAATTTGACCCTCCTCCAGCCATCCATCAGTGTCTTCCTGTCCCTTCCAGATGGGAGACAGGTCTTTTCTTTTGGATATTTTTTTTAAAAAAAAATGTTCTCCAGGGTAATGCTGTCATGGGGTAAGCCATGCGGTCCCTGACTTATGGAACCCACATGGAAGCTGGACTGCCTAGTTGGGTACCTGGCGTCCTCTGCAGCTGGTTGCCTCGGGCAAGCTGTGGGGCTTCCTCCTCCGTTGGTGCGCCCTCCAGGGAGTTGTAATGTGCAGGGGGCCGGATACTCACGGAGTCCCTCCGGCCCCTGTATGTTCCACGCAGCCATCCGATACGTTCGGCTCTGGCTGCGGCTCGGCACTGCGCGTCTCTGGGCATGCGTTCCAGGATGGAGCGCACGCCGGCCGGAAGTCGAACCGGAGGTGGCCTATGCGTTCCAGAGTGGAACGCATCACGTTTGGATGCTAATGGGCGTCGGATCAAGGTGGAGACCGCCCTCTGATCTGAGGTGAGCATATAAAAGGGGGGGCTTTGGTAAGGCATTGTTGCTCTGAATGATGAGTGAGCAAGGTGCCATGGAGGCCTCTGTGAGCCAGGGTGCAGTAAGTACCCCCATTTCAAAGGGTTCAAGGTGGTTATTTGTCTGAACAAACCTGCTTACCCATATGCTCTCATCAATGTTTTTTTCTTTCCACTCTGATGTTTGTAGTGTGAGAAAGAGAGTGTGCAAAAAACAAAATCCGCTCCTAAGGCTAGGAAATGCATGTTTTGTAGTGTAAAACTATCTGAGTCCAGTACTAAAAAAATGTGCAAAAAATGTATGGACAATATAGCGAAAGATCTAATACCATCTATTAAGGATTAAATTAAGGATGTTCTAAAACATGAAATACAGTCCGCCTTTTCTGAACTACCTCGAGTTGATCCCAGCTCCACTTGTTCTGGACGCAGGGAGTCTAGGGGCTTTGATTCTGTGTCTTCTCTTGGCTCTGATTCTGACTCAGATAATGATAGTCAGGACTCGGATGATTCCTCCGGGTCAGATTCAGAATTTAAGAGATTTCTTTTTTCTTCTGAAGACACGAAAGAATTAATTAAGGCGGTCAGGACTACTATGAATCTATCTGATGAAAAAGTTCAGAGAACGGTTCAAGATGAAATGTATAGTGGTTTAGAACAGCGTAAAAAACGTGTCTTCCCGGTACACAAGAATATGCATTCATTAATAAAAAGGGAATAGAAGGTGCCTGATCGTAAACTGTTTATCCCTAGAACCATTAGACGAGGATGTTGAGTCTTTGATTAGTTTGCCTAAGGTTGATGTTCCCTTGGCCAAGCTGGTTAAAAGTGCCAACTCTTTACCTTTTGAAGATACTGGTTCTTTAAAAGATGCAATGGATAAGAAAGTAGATGCATGTTTAAAAAAATTGTGGGAGGCTGCCTCGGCACTCTTTAAGCCAAATTTAGCAGCTACCTCTGTTGCTCGCTCTTTAAAAATCTGGCTTAAAGGGAACCTGTCATCAACTTTATGCTGACTGTACTGAGGGCAGCATAAAATAGTGACAGAAATGCTGATTTCAGTGGTGTGTCTCTCTTGAGCTAAAAGTGAGTGGTTGCTAAGAACCAACATCACAAATATTGCATTCCAGGCCTTGAAAAGAGTCAAATCTACCTGAGAAGAATCATGGTTATTCCTAATCTCCTGCTCTCCCCTCCCATCTGCTGATGATTGGCAGTTCTCTCCTAGAGAGAAAGGGAGAAACTAGGTAGAAGCCTGTCAATCATCAGCAGGTGGGCAGGGAAAGCAGGAATTCATGAATAACCATGACTCTTCTCATAAAGATATGACTCTTTTCCAGGCCTTTTCTGCAATGTTTGTGATGTTGGTTCTCGGCAACCACTTACTTTTAACTTATAAATGACAGAGCACTGAAATCAACTCACCTGTCCCTACTTTATTCTGCCGTTAGTATGGGTAGCATAAAGGTGATGACAGGTTCCCTTTAAGCAGTTAGAGGCCTTACTGAAGGAAAATACACCGTTTGATTCCATCAAGGATTCCTTTCCTTTATTGATTAAGGCGGTAGATTTTTTTTATCAGACGCCACTGCTGAATCAGGATGGCGGCAAGAGCTACTGCGCTTTCTGTAGCTGCTAGAAGAGCTTTGTGGCTTAAATCCTGGACAGGAGATGTCACTCCAAAAATAAACTTTGTGGTTTGCCCTTTTATAGTAATCTTCTACTTGGAGAAGACCTAGAAAAAATCTTAGAAAAAGCCACAGATTCTAAAAAACGTTTTCCGAAAGTTTTTGGAAAAAGGAAATATCCCTTTCGGAGATCTAAAAAGGGTGTATTCCCCCCTGCCAAAGCATCCGAAAAAGGGAACTTTCAAAAAGGAGGCAGAGGAAAAGGGTTCATGTTCACCCCTAAAAATACTGAGGCCTCTAAACAATGACGCCATATATCAGGTAGGAGGAAGACTGTCATTTTTTCAGGAGGAATGGAACAAAATTTCCACAAACCCTTGGGTTTTAGACACCATAGGTTTAGGTGTCAGAATAAAATTCAGACTTCCTCCTCCTGCAGGAATGTTCAGGATTACTCCTATCCAGAAATCTTCCCTTCTTCAACAAAAGCTAGAAGAGGGAATACTAGATCTGTTAAAGTCAAACGCCATTGTTGCAATACCATCAGATCAGGAAAAAACTGGGTTTTATTCGACGGTTTTCTTGGTAAAGAAACCCAGCGGAAAATTCCATTTAATCATAAACCTAAAATATTTAAACAAGTTTATTCTTTACGAAAAGTTCAAAATGGAGACGTTAAAATCTACCATAAATCTCCTAAAAGAAGGGGACTTTTTGGCATCTTTAGATCTAAAAGACGCCTACTTTCCCAGTCTGTCAGGACGATCAAAAATTTTCTTCGTCTGGCAGTGTATATCCGGGGTTCCCTAAAACACTTTCAGTTTCGGGTCCTACCATTCGGTCTAACGTCCGCTCAGAGGCGTAGCTAGAGGTTCAGCACAGGGGGGGCGAAACATACTTGAGTGGGCCCCCCACTTGGCTTCCCAAACGCACGTTTCCAACTTCACAGGCACATACTACTAGTTGTGGTTATAATATTGTATTAGAAAGATTACTATATAAACTGCTAGATCATCTATGCTGCTAAGTACAGTACAATAGACTTTCTACATACCCTACTCTAAATACTCTACCACATAATGCAGTGAAATATAGGAGTAATAGGAGTAAAAAACAAGAGGACTCCTATGTTAAAGGAAACCTGTCCACAGTTTTTACATCACTAAACTAACAGTCCCCTGCCCCCATCAGACCTCAGATCATCAGAATGTGCCCCCCATCAGACCTCAGATCATCAGAATGTGCCCCCATCAGACCTCAGATCAGTGTATTGTGCCCCACCAGACCTCAGATCATCAGAATGTGCCCCCCATCAGACCTCAGATCATCAGAATGTGCCCCCATCAGACCTCAGATCAGTGTATTGTGCCCCACCAGACCTCAGATCAGCGTATTGTGCCCCATCAGACCTCAGATCAGCAGAATATGCCCCCATCAGACCTCACATCAGCCTACTGTGCCCCCATCAGACCTCAGATCAGCGTATTGTGCCCCATCAGACCTCACATCAGCCTACTGTGCCCCCATCAGACCTCACATCAGCGTATTGTACCCCATCAGACCTCAGATCAGCAGAATGTGCCCCCATTAGTCCTCACATCAGCCTACTGTGCCCCCATCAGACCTCAGATCAGCGTATTGTGCCCCCATCAGACCTCCGATCAACAGAATGTGCCCCATCAGACCTCAGATCAGCGTATTGTGCCACATCAGACCTCAGATCAGCAGAATGTGCCCCCATCAGACCTCAGATCAGCGTATTGTGCCCCATCAGACCTCAGATCAGCGTACTGTGCCCCCATCAGACCTCAGATCAGCGTACTGTGCCCCCATCAGACCTCAGATCAGCGTACTGTGCCCCCATCAGACCTCAGATCAGCGTATTGTGCCCCATCAGACCTCAGATCAGCGTATTGTGCCCAATCAGACCTCAGATCAGCGTACTGTGCCCCCATCAGACCTCAGATCAGCAGAATGTGCCCCCATCAGACCTCACATCAGCCTACTGTGCCCCCATCAGACCTCAGATCAGCGTATTGTGCCCCCCACCAGACCTCAGATCAGCGTATTGTGCCCCCATCAGACCTCAGATCAGCGTATTGTGCCCCCCATCAGACCTCACATCAACTAACAGTCCCTTGCCCCCATCAGACCTCAGATCGGCTTAATGTGCCCCCATCAGACCTCAGATCAGCGTATTGTGCCCCCATCAGATCTCAGATCAGCAGAATGTGCCCCCATCAGACCTCAGATCGGCTTAATGTGCCCCCATCAGACCTCAGATCGGCTTAATGTGCCCCCATCAGACCTCAGATCAGCCTATTGTGCCCCCATCAGACCTCAGATCAGCGTATTGTGCCCCCCATCAGACCTCACATCAGCGTATTGTGCCCCCATCAGACCTCAGATCAGCTTAATGTGCTCCCATCAGACCTCAGATCAGCGTATTGTGCCCCCATCAGACCTCATATCAGCAGACTGTGCCCCCATCAGACCTCATATCAGCCTACTGTGCCCCTATCAGACCTCAGATCAGCGTATTGTGCCCCCATCAGACCTCAGATCAGCAGACTGTGCCCCCATCAGACCTCATATCAGCAGACTGTGCCCCCATCAGACCTCATATCAGCAGACTGTGCCCCCATCCGACCTCATATCAGCCTACTGTGCCTCTATCAGACCTCAGATCAGCATATTGTGCCCCATCAGACCTCATATCAGCAGACTGTGCCCCCATCAGACCTCATAGCAGCCTACTGTGCCCCTATCAGACCTCAGATCAGCTTAATGTGCTCCCATCAGACCTCATATCAGCCTACTGTGCCTCTATCAGACCTCAGATCAGCATATTGTGCCCCCATCAGACATCATATCAGCAGACTGTGCCCCCATCAGACCTCATATCAGCCTACTGTGCCCCTATCAGACCTCAGATCAGCATATTGTGCCCCCATCAGACCTCAGATCAGCGTATTGTGCCCCCATCAGACCTCAGATCAGCAGACTGTGCCCCCATCAGATCTCATATCAGCAGACTGTGCCCCCATCAGACCTCATATCAGCCTACTGTGCCCCTATCAGACCTCAGATCAGCCTATTGTGCCCCCATCAGACCTCAGATCAGCATATTGTGCCCCCATCAGACCTCATATCAGCAGACTGTGCCCCCATCAGACCTCATATCAGCCTACTGTGCCCCTATCAGACCTCAGATCAGCGTATTGTGCCCCCATCAGACCTCAGATCAGCAGACTGTGCCCCCATCAGACCTCATATCAGCAGACTGTGCCCCCATCAGACCTCATATCAGCCTACTGTGCCCCTATCAGACCTCAGATCAGCTTAATGTGCTCCCATCAGACCTCAGATCAGCGTATTGTGCCCCCATCAGACCTCATATCAGCAGACTGTGCCCCCATCAGACCTCAGATCAGCGTATTGTGCCCCCATCAGACCTCAGATCAGCAGACTGTGCCCCCATCAGACCTCAGATCAGCAGACTGTGCCCCCATCAGACCTCATATCAGCAGACTGTGCCCCCATCAGACCTCAGATCAGCATATTGTGCCCCCATCAGACCTCAGATCAGCATATTGTGCCCCCATCAGACCTCAGATCAGCATATTGTGCCCCCATCAGACCTCATATCAGCAGACTGTGCCCCCATCAGACCTCATATCAGCCTACTGTGCCCCTATCAGACCTCAGATCAGCCCACCCAGCCACATAGGATTAAAATAAAAAACTTTACTTACCTGTTCTGCGCTGCGGCTGCCCTCCGGTCCGCGCTCCGCTCTCTTCCCTGGCCCGCGCACACTATGACCTGACGCTGCGTGCAGCGTCAGGTCATAGTGCGCGCCGCCAGGGAAGAGAGCAGAGCGCGGACCGGAGGGCAGCCGCAGCGCAGAACAGGTAAGTAAAGTTTTTTATTTTAATCCTATGTGGCTGGGTGGGCTGATCTGAGGTCTGATGGGGGTCCCTAAATACAAGTGAGCGCTTCCATAATGGAAGCGCTCACTTGTATTCGCCTGATAGAAGGCAAGGTCATCCTTGCTGGGGCCCCCCCTGAGTCACTGGGCCCGGAGCCGTCGCCCCCCCTGCCCCCCCGGTAGCTATGCCACTGCGTCCGCTCCAAGAATATTTACATAAATAATGACGGAGGTAGTGGCCCACTTGCGAAGGTCAAACGTTATTGTTGTACCATACTTGGACGACCTTCTAATAGTGGGAAACTCTTCAAAAAATTTGGAGTTCAACCTGTTCAAAACTTGTCAAGTTCTGTATCAGCTCGGTTGGGTAGTGAACTGGGAGAAGTCAAATCCAGTTCCCTCCCAGCGTCTGGTGTTTTTGGGATCCCTTCTGGACTCAGTAAAACAGAAAACCTTTTTACCTCCTCAAAAGGTAGATCTGATTCAGGAGAAGGTATGTCAGTTTCTCGACCTTCCGTGCTGTTCGGTTCGGGAGGCTATGAAGCTCCTGGGTTCTCTCACTGCCTGTATGCCGGCAGTGAGATGGGCTCAGTTTCATACTCGTGCTCTCCAAAATTGGATTCTAGGAAGTTGGAACAGAGATCTAGCTTGTCTGGAAAACAAATTAATTATTCCTCCTGTGATAAAAAATCGCCCTTCAGTGGTGGATACAAAAGAAAAATCTTCAGAAAGGGGTTCCTTGGAATCACAAAGATCTGTTGGTAATTACGACAGACGCAAGTACGTGGGGATGGGGAGCGCACTGCTCTCTTCATTATTTCCAGGGTCGTTGGACGACAAATCAGTCTTTGAGGTCCTCCAACCTGAGGGAACTTCAGGCAGTGTGGGAGACGATTTCTGCATTCGATCAAAAATTAGTCAAAAAAGATCTCCAAATAAGGTCAGACAATACAACGGTTGTGGCTTACCTAAATCATCAAGGAGGAACCAAAAGCGAGAGTCTATGTCAGGTGTCAAATCAAATTTTCTCTTGGGCAGAGAAGAATCTACGTTCCCTTTCTGCAGTTCATCTCAAAGGGAATTTAAACGTAAAGGCAGACTTTTTAAGTCGGTTCCGACTAAATTCAGGGGAATGGTGCTTAAAGAGAGAAGTCTTCCTTCAAATAATAGACAAATGGGGTGTACTGAACAAAGACCTTTTTGCCTCGGGAAAAAACAAGAAATGTTAGAGTTTTTTCTCCCTACATCCAGGAGATGGAAACTCAGGCATAGACGCACTTGCCCAGAAATGGAATTTTCATCTAGGGTATGCTTTTCCCCCATTACAGTTAATACCCAAGGTTTTGAAAAAAATCAGACAAGAAAGGGCTCATGTAATTTTGATCGCTCCGCTGTGGTCCGGGAAAGCGTGGTTTCCATTCCTGAAGCTGTTGTCAATCCAGGGTCCTCAGATCCTTCCATGGTGTGCAGACCTTCTAACTCAGGGTCCGATTCTCCATCCCCAGGTGGAAAGGTTGCATTTGGCTGCCTGGAATCTGAGAGGTTAACGCTCTTGTCCAAGGGTCTTTCCAACGCAATCATTGATACTATGGCAGCTAGTAGAAAGACTGTAACCTCAAAAATTTACTCCAAAATTTGGAATAGATTTTGCACCTGGGGTAAAGAATCGAAAATATCTACTAATGTATTTTCCATTCAGTCTGTGTTAAAATTCCTACAATAAGGTCTTGATAAAGGATTATGTCCAAACACTCTTCGAGTCCATGTCTCTGCACTAAGTTCTGTCATTGACACCAAGATTGCAGAGCATCCTTGGGTGATAAAATTTCTGAAGGGTGCCGACAGACTAAAACCTACTCTCAGATCCATTATCCCCCCTTGGGATTTAAACATTGTTTTGTCAGGCCTAACTGAAAGCCCCTTTGAGCCTCTAAAAGATGCCTCGTTACGATTGTTATCCCTTAAAACGGCATTCCTGGTAGCAATAACCACAGCAAGGCGAATCAGTGAAATTCAGGCCCTAAAAATCAAAGAACCTTTTCTGAGAATTTTCCCAGACAGACTTACGTTCAGGCTTGACACTTCTTTCCTTCCCAAGGTGGTCTCGGCCTTTCACAGACAGGAGGATATTGTCTTGCCTTCCTTTTGTGACAACCCGAGATCAGAAAAAGAATCTAAATTTCACACATTAGATGTTAGGAGGGCTGTTCTTTTTTACATTGAAGCGTCCAAACCCTTCCGCAGATCGGATTTTCTATTTATCCAGTATGGGGGTGTGAACAAGGGGTTGAAGATATCTAAAGGCTCCTTAGCAAGATGGGTAAAGGTGGCAATTTTGGAGGCTTACCAGGTCCTACATCAGCCTCGGCCTAGTTCCCTTAGAGCTCACTCTACCCGTGCAGTATCTACCTCCTGGGCTGAAAGAGCTGATGCTTCGGTTGAGTAGATCTGTAAAGCAGCTACATGGTCCAGTCCTCATACTTTTGCAAAGCATTACAGAATTGATACTATTGCTAGCCAAGATGTAGATTTTGGTACAAAGGTTCTGCAAGCTGTTGTCCCCCCCCTAGAAATTATGTTTCTCTGTTATATCTCATGGTAATGCCGTCGTGGAGAGGATGAAAGGGAAAAACTGAAACGGCATGGGATATTCCCTCCCTAAAAAAAAAAAAAAAAAAGATATATATTAAAAAAAATTATATTAAAAAAATAAATAAGTTTTTAGTTCTAGCTATGATCTCGTATGCATGTATTATGTGATTGAGAAAAGACTCTCTAGGCTGTCGGTTCCAGTAAGACACTGATGGATGGCTGGAGGAGGGTCAAATTTATCCTTCCTGGTCGGAGGCGGGTCCTCTCTCATGGTAATGCCGTCGTGGAGGATTCATGAAAAGGAAATTACCGTAATTCAGTTTTTGAAGCCAAAATCAGGAGTGAATCATACAAGATGATATAGTATTAAGGACAGATATGACTTCTCATTTTTTTTTTTTTTTAAATCCTGGTTTTGGCTTCAAAAATTGCGTCAAAATACCTGCATGAGCTGGAGCACCCTGAGGTTTAGACGTGGCAGATATTTTCTATCGCAGATTGCCATCAACATGTGTTACAAGTAGGCTTAGCTGCAAATCTGCAAAGGATTTACACAGTTTTGGAAAAGGTGAAATCTGCAACATACTGAGAATGCTGCAGATTTTGTGTAGCTAAAGTTCTGAAAACCCATGCACATGTATTTTACTAGGGACTGCTAGTTACAGAATATGCACACAAAAAAACTGCAAAACTGACTAACTGCCTAACTACACAGCTCTGTCACTATTCCTGACATTTCTGCTCTGTATGCAGGATGGACTACAGATGGCCAGTGCTGTGACACAATATTGAGTAATTAAGTATATGGAAAAATAAATAAGATCAAAATTTATAGTAAACCCTGTCTGCCATTTATCTTTTTCAGAACTGGTGGTACTCTTACAAAGGTCCTCTTTTTTTATAACAATAATTTTTATTACATTTTTACAAAGGATTATCACTTTCTTCGATTGGTAAAGGTCCTCTTTTTTAGAAATAATATATTTTTACAAAAATACGAAGGCGGAGAACCTCTTTCCTTTGGATGTGTCTGTTCGACAGCTGGGGCCCCGCTGACCATGAGAACGAGGGCTTCTTGTCCTCTCTTTGAATGAGGCGGCGTTCAAGCATGTGCACGTCCACTCCATTCAGCCCTATGGGGTTGTCTAAGATAGATAGAAAGTGCTTGTGCTCGGCTATCTCCAGCAGTCCCATAGAGTTAAATGGCGGAAACACATGCGTGTGTACTACCGCATTCAAACAGGCACCTGTGGTTGGACTCTCACCAATAGCCCCTATCTATATCTAAGTTGTCTTCAAGAGACCACCCCTTTAAGCACAGGTTCACACAAGGCAGTCTGGTGCAGTTTTTGATGTATAAGTAATAAGAAGCAGCAGCACTTGCATAACCTAGAAAATTGACTGTGGGTGGATATCTGCCACATGAAATAGGGAAGATATTTTTATCCAGTCTTCAATCTTTGTAATAAAACATACTATTTACGGATTGTTAAATTAGAAATCAACTTTATTTCTTGTAAAATAAAGTATTTACACAAGAAGTGGTCTGCAATCTGCCGACACTACTAGGGGCGTGTAGGTATAAGTAGCAGGGCTTCAAGTGAAACAAAAAAAAATACCTTTAGTTTACAATTTTTTAAAAAAACATTTTTTTTTTACAACCTTGGGTGACTGTTTCAGTTGCCAGCTGGAGTCCTGTATAGAATTTTCTTTAATTTATGGTACAGTAATTTAAAAAGGAAAGCTCCTAAAGAATTCGCACTTGAGTAATACTAATTTCATTTTTTTTTTTTTTTTTTTTTTTAAATATGAAGGGCAGCATATATGAGAGGTCAAGCCTGCTGTAATGTTTGTAGCAAATAACTGGTGTAATAAGTTATAACACAAGTCAGAGAAAAACAAAGCTACTGATATTTCAGAGAATAAACTGGAAGAGGGTAATAAATACAGGACATTTGATATTTCCTTGCACCAGACCGGTACAAGTACTTGGACTAGCACTGCAGCCTCTTCTTCAGGGCTGTGCCATCATATTCACGGATCACATGGCCTTTGACTCGGACTGAGCCGCTACACAAAGTAGGTGATGTGCATAGTATACAATGAAGGGGCCTGGGTGCTCACCTTCATAAAGCTGATTGGCAGAGGTGTCTGCCCCCGCTGTTCTGATTGATGACCTATACAAAAATTTATGCTCCAGCAAACCATGTTAACATTTGTTTATCCAAGGATGCATGAGTACTTTCTAATATTCTGGCTTCATAATTCAATAACCCCCACAATACATTTATGTGGACATTTTAATCAAATACCGGAAAGCGCCTCAAGCCTTTTAAAGTAAAGCATTAATGCATATAATTAAAAAAAAAACATGACCATTACCCACTGACAGCTAATCTAGCAAAGAAAAAAGATGTCCAATTACATATTCTGTACAGAAATACATAGAGGTAAACTTAGAGAAAAAAGACCTATGTAAAGTCATCTGTTCAGCAACCATATTTGAGGTTTAAAGGGGTTGTTCAGCTTAGGAGCCAACAATCCCAATTGGCATAACCTGTGCCCCATGTAAAAAAAAAAAATCCACAGTCCAATCACAGGCCTCAGCAGTCACATCTTCTTTAAATGGTGTTTCTCCACTGTGATGTGCCTTTCAAGCAGATGTAACTACTGAGGCCTGTGATTGGCCATAGTGGTCACAGGCCTAAGCCACTTTCTGGTCCTACAGAGTCCTAATTTTAAATGTTTTTTTTCTTCATAGGACACAGGTTAGGACCATTGAAGTTGTTGGCCTCTAGGCCAGACAACTTATTGGGAAGTTATCCAACTTATATAAAAATTTTAAAAAGCCCAAATGTTTAAACAAAAACCCCTCTCCAATCCGCCACTGATGCAGCAC
Source organism: Rhinella marina (assembly GCA_900303285.1). Lineage (NCBI taxonomy): Eukaryota > Metazoa > Chordata > Amphibia > Anura > Bufonidae > Rhinella > Rhinella marina. The sequence continues at coordinate 18,968 of ONZH01004803.1, read as the reverse complement.
ATATGCTCTGCTAGTCCCTCCAGTCTTTGTTTACAAGCAGCCATAACATCTCCGTGATCATGTGGCGTACTAATGACATCACCGCTCAGTATTAGGAGCCATGGTGCCAGTAGTATGGCACAAGGCCACTGAAATGGCACTGGCACGTGTCACATATCTCCACTGGATTACATGGACTGCTTGTAAATAAAGCAAAGCACCGGCATTGGATCAGCAAGACTTTTTTTTGTTTGTTTTTTTAACATTTAGGACTGTTTATCATTGTGAAGTTGAATAGTCATCAAGCAGTTGAAGCAGAGAAAACAACCTCTGAGTTTGTGGCTCTAGTACTAAAGACACAAATGCAAAACTCAATTTTCCAGATTTCAGAAAAAAAACACAAAGACACAATATCCGCAGTGTATAAAAATGTATGTGCAAGGAAGTTAGTTATGCAGCTACCATGTGCCAGAAGCTAACTTCTTCTTCTCTGCCTATTGTCGGCGCACTCTAGCCTTTAATCCTCTCCACTTACCACAGTAACGTACACTGGTGGAAATACCTGCTAACAGTTGAGAATATGACCAGCTCTCTGCTCCATAAATCTAGGTACTCTATGTGCTACCACACATTGAACATTTTCACTTACATTCTTCCTCACTGATATTTACCCAAATTGCAACTGAGATATATAGTTACTCTGTAACATACCAATATGCAACTGTAATATCGGAAGCAGAACGAGTCAAGGGTTTGAGAGATGTATGGACAATTGAACCCTATCAGAGCAGGAACGCACTGTGGCTTCTGCTTTGTGAGATGACTACTTAGACCATTACTGGATGGCTCTTTTACCATTAAAGGGTTATTCTCATTTTAGACAATGGGGGCATATTGCTAGGATATGCCCCCATTGTCTTATAGGTGCGGGTCCCACAGCTGGGACCCGCACCTATTTCCAGAACGGAGCCCCCGAACTGAATGAGGGCGCACTGCGCATGCGCAGCCGCCCTCCATTCATTTCTATGGGGCTGCCGAAAATAGCCGAGCGCTGGCTCGGCTACTTTCGTCGGCTCCATAGAAATGAATGGGAGCGTACCGCGCATGCACGGCCCGGCTCCCATTCATTTCTATGAGCGGAGCGGGGACCTGCGCCTGGTGGTGGCCGGACCCCCGAAACCCGGGGTCCTCCAGGCGCAGCGCTCCCCGCTCCGTTCTGGATATAGGTGCGGGTCCCAGCGGTGGGACCCGCACCTATAAGACAATGGGGGCATATCCTAGCGATATGCCCCCATTGTCTAAGATGAGAATACCCCATTAAAGGAGTTGCCTCATCTCATCCTTTCGTGGCCGGGATGGAAATAACCCACAGTAAATACCAGTCCAGGGAAGCGAAGGTATGCAGACAGCTAATCCCGGGCCGGCACTTACTATGGGTTATTGCCATCTCGGCCACAAAAGTACACATATCATCATATGAATATAAATATAACAGTAATATTGTTAGCATTTTCAGCAAAGATATTCTACCAAACAAGCCAGCTTGCTTTATAAAACGATATATTTCTAGTCATTTTTTTCGCTGTCTGCATTCCGTTTTTTGGCAGGAGATATATTAGCAATCACATTGCCTGCTGTGCCATTTTTTGATACGACGTGGCTGTTGACGTCTGAACTTGAAGTGACTTCTGATGTGCCCTCTTGTATCACAGTGTTGTAGTTCTTACTTTGTTCATTCATTTCAATAGATTCAAAATCTGCTTCATTCCAGCGCTGAGCATCTTCTTCCTCTTCCTCCTCTTCCACTCCAGAACCTGAAAGTAAAGCCCGGCGGTCCTCACTTTCCATTCCATCCCACCGGGTCTTGTCCTTTGGACAAGTGGCCAGTTTGTACATAACTGGAAAGAGAATTGCAGTCAACACAGATGACGCCAAGATTGTGTACATAAGTACTGGATGGGCAGGAAACAGTCCCTGAAGGTAACCTACAGAGGCAGGAATAGCCATTTCACCTAATGCTGCCCCAATGACAAATAAGGAGGCAGCCTTTCCTCCTATGGTTGTGTACTGCTGTGCCCAAGAAAAGCCACTTGGAAACGTAGTAGCCATTGAGGCACCATAGAGTGCGCTACCAGCCCAAAGCACAATGGGGTTGGTATGAAAAAGTAGTAAAAACAAAGACGACACAGCACAGCCAATCACACTAAGCAGCAGCATGGTGCCAGGATACAGACATGTAGCAAAACAGATGGCCAGGCCTCGAACTGCAGCAAACACTCCCCAAAATATAGAATTCAGCCCTGCTGCTTTATCATGGTCCATTGCTGCTGTAGTGATGGCATAGGTAAAAATATAGGAACCGTAGGCAACTTCTGCACCAACATAGAAGAAAAAAAACAAGAAAAGGAGAAATATAAGGGCATTGTGGTATCTGGCTGTCCGCACTCTCTCTTCTGTGCTCTTGGCGACTGGTTGGTTTGACTGGGTCTTGCTGTACAAGATAAATAAAAATAAAGACACCAGAAAAATATATGTTGCAATCACAATATAGGATAACATGGATTTTTTTAATCCCAGAGGCAACTCCAGCAGTTCCTTGGATGTCGTGTTGTCTGTCAGACGTTCTGCGAAGTGAATCTTATCAAGTGGCAGAATTTCTGGGATTAGCTTTGCCAATATTGGAGCTAGGACAGCCCCCAAAGCAAAACTGAAGTGGAGTGCTTGCACGTGAGGTCCAGCTTCATCCCCCCAGGTGTTCAGAATGACCACATTTCCACCTGATGTACAGGACGAACATTGAATTAATACAATCTTGAGGCCTATACTTATCCTATATACACCAGTGAGGCCTAGTTCCCACTTCAGTGATTTGGTCAGTGATTTCCATCAATGATTGTGAGCCAAACACAGGTGGAGGTCAAAAACACAGAACAGGTGCAGATATTTCCATTATACCTTATCTGTATGTAGCCTCCAGTCCTGGTTTTGGCTCATAAATCACTGATGGAAATCACTGACCAAATCACCGAAGTGTGAACTTGGTCTGACTCATGTCCAATAGGATGTTAATGCCAAGAGGGGACTTCAACTACAAACAATAATGCTGTTACATAATACCACGCTAACAATGCGACAGCCGAAGATTCATTACAACTGTAGTAAATGCTAAAGTCAAATATGTCCCTTCTTCATTCATTCTGAAACAAAGAAAGGTTAATAAGGTCGGCGTTTCCTGAGCTATGCTGCAATCTCATGAACATGAACTCTATACCGGCTACAATGTATGTTATATACATCACAAGGCAAAACTGCTTAAAAATTTAACTTACCTTCTGTTTTTTAAATTTATAAAAAATAAAATACATACAAGTGGACTAAAATGATCCATATCTTCACTGGGAAAATATCTATTCTTTTTTCTTTTTAATTTGAAATTGTAATGTAACATACAAGACTGTTCTGGCTATTAAAAATAGAAATTGTTCCCTGACAGAAGAGTTCATGCCCGATTTCAACTTTTGACATCAGTTGATCCCTTAAAGGGAACCTGTCATCTTCGAAACACCCCTTGAACTAGAGTAAGCGATGTATAGTGTAAGTGATGCTGAATCCGAATATGTAAGTTTTATCTTCATACTCACTTCCATTCCGACGCTGTGCTCCCACAAACCTGCAGTAAAATACATTGAAAGGACTCTTCTTTGAGTCCTCTCCATTATGTGAGTGAGAACTGGAGTCCAGTGAGTGCATTTTACTGCAGGTTTGTGGGAGCACAGCGTCAGAATGGAAGTGAGTATGAAGATGAAAATTACATAACCAGACTCAACGTCACTTACACTATACACCGCTTACTCTAGTTCAGGGGGTGTTTCGGAGGTGACAGGTTCCCTTTAAATACCATTAAAGGGGTATTCCATTTTTCACAAGTTAGAATAGGGGATAACAATGTGCACTCCCCCAGAGTTTGGACCCTTTTTGCCCCACTTTCCCAACACTGTATTACCGCATCATGTTTCCTCTTCACCCAAAGGGCCCCTGACAAGTACTTTTACTCCTCCGCACTACTCCTGCTGCCTGTGCAACGTTTTGTTCCCACAGGGAATCTTCCTAAGAAGTGTCTCCCACTTGCCCCTTTCTCTTTTCAGTGCCATGTAGTGCTACCCGATGCAGGATAATCTCTCCTGTTTCCAGGCTAAAAGAATTTTAGCCTGACTGACCGCAGAGTATATAGTAGACTATGGTCTGACTGACCGACGAGTATATACTAGGCTATAGCCTACCTGACTGCAGAGTATATACTAGACTGTAATCCCATAGTATATAGCAGACTATGGCCTGACTGAGCCCAGAATATATACTACGCCAGGGGTAGGCAACGTCCGGCACTCCAGCTGTTGTGAAACTACAACTCCCAGCATGCATACTTTCATAGAAATGAATGAGGCATACTGGGATTTGTAGTTTCAGCCGGAGTGCTAAAGGATGCTGATCCCTGGGGCCAATGGGCGTCCACCAAGCTTAATCCGACCCTGGTATTAAGATTGTATGAAATGAGATTACATTAGGGCAGCAAAGACTTCAATGAGTGCCATGTTATGGCATCAGACAACCCAGTGGTAATATGACTGTGTGCATGAGACTTTTAGCTTGTTATTTTTTTTTATCTGTACTTCATTTTTTTTCTTTTATGAAACTTGCAAGAAGCACAGCACCTACCAGTGTCTAGGAATCCCATGGAAGTTCCCACAATAGACATAACTCCAGCAAGGAAAATGGCCTTCTTACACCACGGCAAGACAAAAAGTCCTGCACAAGTTGCCAGCATTGATAAACCTTATGAGATAAGAATACACAAGAAATTAAAGCAAGCCAACTGCAGTCCAACAACTATAGCACAAAACAATGCAGCTCAATAACTTCTACATATAACTGAATACTAGTCTGTGTCATCTAACATCAAGCTCAACACAGACCTGTCATCAATGAAAGTGGACACATTAAAACCTCGTCGCCATGCGGAATAAGACCATTTGTGTCACATACCTAGAAGCAGGTGCTGATTTAAGTGTTCAAAAAGGATACCACTCAAGATAGAGCCACAAAAATATCCTAAGGACCTTCCGACAAAAATATAGGAAATGTTTCCAACAGTGCTATTCACATTAGCAGCCAAATCAGGGAACGTTGGTCCTAAGACTGAAATTGCCATTCCCTAAAAATGAAAAAAGACAAAAGCGAAATAGTTTGAGTAGTTGTATAGATACTTGTAGGTACATGATATGTACAGGATTCTACTACACCCCCCAATGCACATGGTTACAGTAGAGTTCTGCACAGGAGCTGGATACGGGGAATCAGATCTCACTCTGCGTGATGAACAAAGTCTTATTTTGGCTAATAATTTCCTGATATCTCAAAAGTGAAATCTGACCTCACCCATGACTTTTAAAAGGGTTGTCTCACTTCAGCAAATGTCAATACTATAATTCCTATAGAGTGCAAGCACTGCCACCACTGATGGATTGCAGGGTGGTCATAACCCCCTGGAAACGAGCAGCGTACAATGTGATGAAAAATGGATCAGCCAGCAAAGGAGGCAATATGGACATTCACAATATATTAGTTAGTTGGGTTTTTTTCGTGACACATTGTACATTATGTTAATGGTAAATTTGAGTCAATATTTTTACCATTATTTATTTTTAAAAAAAATCCATAATTTACCAAAAATTGTACTATTTACTAAATTTGAATTTCTCTGCTTTTAAGACAGATAGTGATACGTCACAAAATACTTATTAATATTCACCGTATGTCTGTTTCATGTTGGCATCATTTTGGTAATGTTGTGTTATTTTTTTAGGACGTTAAAAGGTTTAGAATTTTAGAAGCAATTTTTTAAATTTTCAAAAAAATTTTCATAATGAACTTTAAGGACTAATTCAGTTTTAAAGTTACTTTGAGGAGCTTGCATAATAGAAACCACCCATAAATCAACCCATTTTAGAAACTACACCCTCCAAACTATTCAAAACTGATTTTTAGAAATGTTGTTAACCCTTCAGATATTTCACAGGAATAAAAGCAAAAAGGAGGCTAAAATTCAAAATTTTTTTGCAGATTTTCCATTTTAATCTATTTTTTTTCCTGTGACGCATCAGAGATTAATAATAAAATAAACCTCAATAATAATTACCCTGATCCTGCAGTTTACATAAACCCCATACGTGGTCATAAACTGCTGTATGGGCACATGGTAGGGCTCAATAGGCACGGAGCAAGATATGGTTTTTGGAGGGCAGATTTTCCTGGCATGGCCTTTGGGCAACCTGTTGCATTTAAAGAGACCCTGAGATACCTCTACAGTGGAAATTCCCAAAAAGTGACCACATTTTGAAAACTACACCACCCAAGGAATTATAAAGGGGTGTAGTAAGCACTTTGACCCAACAAATCATGGTATCCTACAAAAATTACGTTACATTTCTTTTTTACAATAAAAAGGTGCTTTAGGCGCAAACTGTCTTTTTCACAAGGGATAACAGGAGAATATCACCCTCAATTTCTTACCCATTTTCTCCTGAATACAGTAGCACCCTATCTGTGGTCATAAACTGCTGTTTGGGCATAGGCCAGGGCTCAGAAGGGAAGGAGTGGCATCTGGATTTTCTAACATGGAATTTGCTGACATGGTTTTTAAGAGCCATAACTTTTTTATTCTTTTGTTGACTTTCCTCTGTGAGGGCTTCTTTTGTGCAGGACAAGCTGTAGTTTATATTAGCACCATTTGGGGGTACATATGGCTTTCTGATGAGTGAGGAGAGTTGACCAAAAAGTTGTTTTGGCATAATTTTTTATTTTTTTTTACAGCATTCACCTGATGGGGTATATCATGTGATATTTTTATAGAACTGGTAATTACATATGTGGCGATATCAAATATGTCTATTTTGTCTTTTTTTCTTTTTTTTAAGTTTTACACAATAAGAGCATTTTTTGAAAAAAAAAATGTTTTTATGTTACCATTACCTCAGAGCCATTTTTTTTTGGCGATGGTCTAGTGTGAGGGCTCGTTTTTTGCGGGATGAGGTGACGTTTTCATTGGTAACGTTTTGGGGTACATATGTTTTTTAGGAGTTGAAGGAGTTTTGGCATAATTTTTTATTTTATTTTTTTACAACGTTCGCCTAATGGGGTAGATCACAGGATATTTTTATAGAGCCAGTCTTTATGGACACTGTGATACCAAATATTTCTATTTTTAACAATTTTTTATTACATAATTGGGGAAAGGGGTGCTTTTTTTTACATCTGAAACTTTTATTTTTATAAAACTTTTTTTATTTTACTTTTATTTTACACTTTGTGTCGCCAAAAGGTTAAACAAGACCTCTTGGGGACACTTTTACAATTTTTTTGATTTATTCATTTTTTTTTATGTTGATTTCTGACACAGTATCCCCAGTTACCTGGAGAATACAACCCCCATAGAGGCTGTACAGCAGTATACTATGCTACAGTGCTGCCCAAAAGTATTGGCACCCCTGCAATTCTGTCAGATAATACTCAATTTCTTCCAGAAAATTATTGCAATCACAAATGCTTTGGTAATAATATCTTCATTTATTTTGCTTGCAATGAAAAAACACAAAAGACAATGAAAAAAAAGTCAAATCATTGATCATTTTACACAAAACTCCAAAACTGGGCCGGACAAAAGTATTGGCACCCTCAGCCTAATACTTGGTAGCACAACCTTTAGACAAAATAACTGCGAACAACCGCTTCCGGTAACCATCAATGAGTTTCTTACAGTGCTCTGCTGGAATTTTAGACCATTCTTCTTTGGCAAATTGCTCCAGGTCCCTGAGATTTGAAGAGTGCCTTCTCTAAACTGCCATTTTGAGATCTCTCCACAGGTGTTCTATAGGATTCAGGTCTGGACTCATTGCTGGCCACTTTAGAAGTCTCCAGTGCTTTCTCTCAAACCATTTTCTAGTGCTTTTTGAAGGGTGTTTTGGGTCATTGTCCTGCTGGAAGACCCATGACCTCTGAGGGAGACCCAGCTTTCTCACACTGGGCCCTACATTATGCTGCAAAATTTGTTGGTAGTCTTCAGACATAATGCCATGCACACAGTCAAGCAGTCCAGTGCCAGAGGCAGCAAAGCAACCCCAAAACATCAGGGAACCTCCGCCATGTTTGACTGTAGGGACCGTGTTCTTTTCTTTGAAGGCCTCTTTTTTTCCTGTAAACTCTATGTTGATGCCTTTTCCCAAAAAGCTCTACTTTTGTCTCATCTGACCAGAGAACATTCTTCCAAAAAGTTTTTGGCTTTCTCAGGTAAGTTTTGGCAAACTCTAGCCTGGCTTTTTTCTGTCTCTGGGTCAGAAGTGGGGTCTTCCTGGGTATCCTACCATAGAGTCCCTTTTCATTCAGACACCGACGGATAGTACGGGTTGACACTGTTGTACCCTCGGACTGCAGGGCAGCTAGAACTTGTTTGGATGTTAGTTGAGGTTCTTTAGCCACCATCCGCACAATCTTTCATTGAAATCTCTTGTCAATTTTTCTTTTCAGTCCACATCTAGGGAGGTTAGCCATAGTGCCATGGGCTTTAAACTTCTTGATGACACTGAGCAAGGTAGACACAGGAACATTCAGGTCTTTGGAGATGGACTTGTAGCCTTGAGATTACTCATGCTTCCTCACAATTTTGTTTCTCAAGTCCTCAGACAGTTCTTTGGTCTTCTTTCTTTTCTCCATGCTCAATGTGGTACACGCAAGGACACAGGACAGAGGTTGAGTCAACTTTAATCCATTTCAACTGGCTGCAAGTGTGATTTAGTTATTGCCACCACCTGTTATGTGCCACAGGTAAGTAACAGGTGCTGTTAATTACACAAATTAGAGAAGCATCACATGATTTTTCAAAGGGTGCCAATACTTTCGTCCACCCCCTTTTTTATGTTTGGTGTGGAATTATATCCAATTTGGCTTTTTGACAATTCTTTTTGTGGTTTTCCATTGAAGACAAATTAAATGAAGATATTATTACCAAAGCATTTGTGATTGCAATCATTTTCTGGAAGAAATTGAGTATTATCTGACAGAATTGCAGGGGTGCCAATACTTTTGGCCAGCACTGTATACAGCCTCACCGCAGGGCTGATCACGGTTTCGGGAAGACCCAACAGCTCCTGCAGTATCCCGGCTCCAGTGGTCATACGACTACAGGACTGGAACAGGAAGCGGCATATCACTTCCTGATCTATATTTACAGCGCTGTTTATCCATCAGGACGTTTATTGTGAATGGTAGGTCGGGAAGATGTTAAATTTGTCTAAATGATAAACGTCATTTGCTGAAGTGAGACAACCCTTTTAAGGCAGCTATCAGGAATGAATCTTTCCCAATAATTGCTCGTCAGAGGAGGTGAAAGCTGCATTTACATACTGCCATCATCCTCTCTGCATGGTGTGCGTAATCACTCCTGCAAATTAATTGTTTCAGAGCAGCAAATCCCTGTTTACACAGAAAAGGTAATTTTAGTGTTCACATTAGCGATGTCTTCACTCAATGAACGAGCGTTTGTCTGTTCATTGAGTGATCAGTGGCCCCTACAGACGGGCCAAGACGCTGCAGTGGTACATCGAACAGCCCGGGGATTGGCTGCAGCGGTCATGTGTTGTCAATGTAATATCACCACTGGAGCTGGGAAAACAGAGCCCTACCGGGACAACCACAGCAGCATGTCAGGTAAGTAATCATCTATTCTTTATTACAGGTCAATCCCCTGAGACAACCTCTTTAAGTTTGACTTAAATGAGTATTTATGAGCTGTCAGAGGACCAGAGCTCAGGTTACAGACTGAGCCGTTAGGGCAGCTCTGTAAAATACTGTATTTTAATGAAAAGCACAAAGAACATTTAGCACAAGCAGTGAAAACCGAAGGCTTTAGAAGACAAACTGTTGAAATTTTTTATTAAAGACGAATTTCAAAAAATTTCTTTAGCTCAAGATAAGTAGAATGCTATAATAAAAGTCCCCACAACAGTGGTTCCTTAGACTAGTTTCAGACTAGCACCAACTCTGTGTCCAGTAGAATCCTAACACTAATGCCAGAAACAGGTGGAGTCCCCGCTGGGTCCCAGTATAATGAATGGTCTCCGGCAGGGAAAGGTAGCAGCCCTAGCCTTTAAAGGGATTGTCTCACTTCAGCAAATGGCATTTATCATGTAGACCACATTGAAAAGTTATCCCCTATCCACAGGACTAACCTACCGCTGGGCCCCCTCCGATCATGAGGACAGGGGCCCTGTACCCCCTGCTGCTCCTGTGAAATGACTGGAGCGGCTGGTCACACATGCGGGCACCTGCTCCTTGATTTCAATAGGAGCTCTGGAAATAGCCATGCTCTGTACTCCGCTATCTCCTGGGTGCCCATAGAAATTAATGTGCGCGGCCGCTCCAGTCATTTCAGGGGAAAAGCAGGGGGCCTGCAAGGGGTACGGGGCCCCATTCTAGTGAACTGCGGGGTCCCAGCGGTAGGAACCCACCGATCTGATAGTTATGCCCTATCCTGTGGATAGGGAATAACTTTTACCTACCGGACTGCCCCTTAAATACAAAGCACTAAGGCCAGGGTCACATCTCTGCTGTGAAAGATACTACACGCAGCATTTTATTTTTTGCCGAAAGCCAGCATATATGCCAGAAAGCGGCCAGATATGATTACCATGAATGCTGGATACAGTGAACTCCGGCAGTCTGCTCCTCTGGTTGTAAACATTGGAGAGCAGCATGAGCAAGGAGACAAGTGAAGACTCGAAAAAAGCTGACAGGTATGCTATTATGCTCTGTAGGTGACTAGACGCGGTTTACACAATGAAATTACTTTTTAGGATCCGAAAACTTTTAATAAAGACCAATTGAAAAAAATATTTTGAGCTATTTTTAGTACAAAATAAAACATACAATAAAAAAACAATGCCCCGAAGGTTTACATAGCCTTTAATGCGACTGAGCTGAGATTCAGTATAATCTGCTAGTCGTGCTTGGTCAGTGAGAACACAACCAAGATTGAACACCCTTTTATTTTGTGTTCTGCAGCAGGGTATATGTCGAGGCAGGGTCACAATAATACTGGGTGACATCTCCCTTTTTTCTGCGTTACAGGCTGCCGCGCTGGCATGGTAGTGGTCATACAGATGCTGGATATCCTCCTGTGATATGTCATTCCAAGCTCTTTCACCTTGGAGCCGTAGTTCAGCCACGGTGGTTGTCCACCGCTGTGCATGGGAGATCCATCACCCCATCCGGTCCCAGACACTGTTGATGGGGGTGAGATCTGGTGATTGAGCTGGCAACCGGACCTGCTGGTTAACCTGAAGAATATGTTGCGTAGTGCGGGCAGTGTGTGCGTGGCCGTTATCTTATTGGAACACCGCATCTTGTGAGTCAAAAAAGGCAGTAAGACTTGTGCCACGATGTTCTGGACATAACCAAAGGCTGGTCATTGTTTTCTCCGTCAATACCAGAGAGGAACGGCCATGTTAGCTAATGGTGCCCCACACCATGACACCTGGTGTTGGTCCTATGTGTCTCTGCACTATGCATGATGGCAGTAGACGCTCTTCAGCCTTCTTACCCCCTGCTAATTCTGAGGTGGCCATCATTAGTACCAAGCCAGAAGCATCGCTGAACTATACTGTTTGCCAGTGATGGCCGCATCAGTTTGGAATAACCTACCACAGGGGGATATCCCGGTACCTGTATGACAGGCAATTTTACTCTGCAAAAAAAAGGTCTGATGCGTATAAATATGCCTAAGGCTACTTTCACACTAGCGTTTTTAAATTCCGGTACTGAGTTCCGTCATAGGGGCTCAATACCGGAAAAAAACGCTTCAGTTTTGTCACCATTCATTGTCAATGGGGACAAAACTGAACTGAAGACAACGGAATGCTCCTGAAAGCATTCCGTTCCGTCTTCAGACCGGAGAACAAACCGCAGCATGCTGCGGTTTTCTCTCCGGTCCAGGCATCCGCACCAAGACGGATCCGGAATGACCCCCAATGCAAGTCAATGGGGACGGATCCGTTTGGTGTGGACACACCAGTAATCCGGATCTGTCCTCCATTGATTTGCAATGGTGGATCATTCCGGATCCGGCTACATACATAGATACAGACATACACACATACATACTCACATACTCCAGGGACGCCGGCAGAACGTCTTCACGCGCCTCCTGCACGCAGCTATGACGTTTCCCCACTGCGCCCAGCAGAGGGCGCTGTGGGGAATCGTCATCACTGCGCGCAGGAGGCGCGTGAAGACGTTCTGCCGGCGTCCCTGGAGTATGTGAGTATGTATGTATGTATGTATGTATGTATGTATGTCTGTATGTCTGTGTCTTGTTCCCATGTGTGTGTACATGTGTGGGGCCGGAGCGCTGCTCCAGCTCCACACATGTATAGCGGCAGTACGGATCCGTCGGCACCCTTTAGGTGCCGGATCCGTGCTGCCGCTAGTGTGAAAGTAGCCTAAGACTTTACCCGCAATTAATGATCGAATTGCGCCCAATGAATGCGAAGGGAAGTACAGCAGTGCCTGAAACATCCAATAACATAGCTCCTTACAGAAAGGATCATTGTTATTAGTAAAGAGGCTGCCGATTGGTCAGTTTGAACAGGCTGCCATTCAGCACACCTCTCTAGTCCTGCTGCCTGCTATAGTGTTGGTCCTCTGCATACATGGGCATGGCTTCTATACAGGACGTTGGCCATATTCATATAAAATATGATCTCACTATGGCAGAGAACATGTCACGAGACAGTGATGGTGACTCAGACAGACAGCGGAGAGGATTGTAGTGCTTACATGCCAGCGATCAGTGGTGGCAGCAGCACGTGGTGCTGGTGATTTCCAGTTTCCTTTGATTAGACTAGTGTCAGGCATCCCTGCTGTGTACACCGCCTACACCCAGATCTGATTTTTCCAGAGCTAAGAACAGGACAAGGGCTAAAATACAGAAAAGTTCCTCTTATTATTTCAATATTATTCCTGCTACAAGTCAGTGCCCGTCACAATATACTGTCATCCATCAACAGCCGTGTGGCCGTCAACCATGGCATCCACAACAGCCGGTGCCCGTCACACCATGCATCCACACAGCCGGTGGCCCGTCACACATGCATCCCAACAACAGCCGGTGCCCCCGTCACATATAACATGCATAATAGTCGGGCGCCCGTCACATATACATCCTAATAGTCGGCGCCGCCCGTCACATTATACTGTACATCCACAACAGCCGGTGGGCCCCAGTCACACATGCGATCACCACAACAGCCGGTGCCCACGTCACAACATGCATCCACAAACAGCCCGGTGCCCGTCACACATGGCATCCACAACAGCCGGTGCCCGTCCACACCATGCATCCACACAGCCGGTGCCCGTCACACATGCAATCCCACAACAGCCCGGTGCCCGTCACATATACATCCAGTCGGCGCCCGTCACATATACATCCATAATAGTCGGCGCCCGTCACATATACATCCATAATAGTCGGCGCCCGTCACACATATACATTCCATAATAGTCGGCGCCCGTCACATATACATCCATAATAGTCGGCGCCCGTCACATATACATCCATAATAGTCGGCGCCGTCACATATACATCCATAATAGTCGGCGCCCGTCACATATACATCCATAATAGTCGGCGCCCGTCACATATCACACCGTCACATATCCATAATAGTCGGCGCCCCATATATATAATAGTCGTCGCGCCCGTCACATATACATCCATAATAGTCGGCGCCCGTCACATATACATCCATAATAGTCGGCGCCCGCCCGTCGTCACATATACATCCATAATATAATAGTCGGCGCCCGTCACATATACATCCATAATAGTCGGCCGTATACATATACATCCATAATAGTCGGCGCCGTCACATATATCCATAATAGTCGGCGCCCGTCACATATACATCCATAATAGTCGGCGCCCGTCACATATATATCCATAATAGTCGGCGCCCGTCACATATACATCCATAATAGTCGGCGCCCGTCACAAATACATCAATAAAAGTCGCTGGGGGTAACAAATCCCTAATGGTCGGTGCCTGTCATATATACATCCATATGGGACTGTATGTTGAAAGGGCAGAAGGGAGGGGAGAGATGTTAATTAGGCTACTTTCAGCTACAATCTGCAAAAACATCGCTTCCGTTACAATAATACAACCGCATGCATCCGTCATGAACAGATCTGGTTGTATCATGTCTTATATAGCTATGATGGATCCGTCATGAACTCCATTGAAAGTCAATCAGAGAAAACGGATCCGTCCCCATTGACTTACATTGTGTGTCAACAGATCCGTTTTGCTCCGCACGACATCACGGACAGAAAAATGCTGCCTGCAGCGTTATTCTGTCCGCGGTAAGAGCGCAACCAAACGGAACGGAAGGCATCCTGTTACACTCCGTTTCGTTCAGTTTTGTCCCCATTGACAATGAATGGGGACAAAACATAAACGTTTTCCTCCGCTATTGAGGTCCTATGACGGATCTCAATAGCGGAATTGGAAATGCTAATGTGAAAGTAGCCTTAGACTAATAATGGTTTCCCTACATAAACAGCAACCTCTTACCTCTTCATATTTATTTGAATTACTGAAAATTTTGTATACCTCCATGGCTGAAAATACTCCTCAAATATGCTAATGTGACCTTTGACAGTTATCATGCCAGAGCGGCAGCAAGGGGAGATGCCACCCAGCATTAATGTGACCCTGCCTCAATATATACCCTGCTGCAGAACCCAATAATAAAGGGTGCACCACCTTGGTTGTGTTCTCACTGACCAAGCACCACTAGTAGATTATACTGTCAATCTCAGCTCAATTGCATTAAACGGGTTGGCCCATCTCAAACATTGGTAAAATGTCAAATATGTGCCACCTATCTCTAGAACGGGGCACCCAAAGTGAACGAGCACACCACAGCCACCCTAAATTCACTTCTAAGGGAGTTCTGGAAACTGCACGCTCGCTCAGCTCTTTTTGGAACTCCCATAGAAGTGAATGGACATTCTCCTTCACTTTGGGGGGGCCTTCTTCTAGGGATAGGTGTGGGTCCCAGCATCTGACATTGGTGGCATATCCTAGCAATATGCCACCAATGTGTGAGATGGGCCAACTCCTTTAAGTTTTTCAGGTGTTCTATTGTATTTTTATTACTGGTCACTGTATTTTTATCTTTATAAAATATTGCTAGTCTCGAAAATAGATTGGTCTTTTAGAAGTCAGGTGGTTCTACTGTCATCTGCTTCTCCTTCAGGTAATCTCATCCTGATCTGCCGGAAATAGAGTACCATGGTCACCTATCTCTGGCAGTCCCATAGAGAATAAATAGAGTGGCAGCACATCTGGCTGGCACATGGTACCTAGTTCTCCTGACCAGTAAGGGTCACATCAATCACACCCCTAATGCTCTGCTACATATCCTCTATCCTGTAGATCAGGAATCAGCAACCTGCGGCACTCCAGGTGTTCAGAAATTACAACTCCCAGAATGCTCCATTAAATTTAATAGGAGTTATTCCAACATGCGAGCATGTTTGAATGCTGGGGGTTGTAGTTTCTAAGCAGCTGGAGTGCTGAAGGTTGCTGAACCTGGGTAAACACTGTGGGATATCCGACAGGAGTCCAGGTCTAACACTGCTCAAGACCATTAGCTGTAGTGTAGTTTTCCCCCAGGTGACCTGCACTACAGACTGTATATCCTCACTGCTGACACCACAACTAGCACCAGCATGGAGGAGGCACTGCCCAGCTACATAATATATAGTGTAGCCTTCCCCCAGGTGACCTGCACTACAGACTGTATATCCTGACTGCTGACACCACTACTAGCACCAGCAGGGAAGAGGCACTGCTCAGCTACATAATATATAGTGTAGCATTCCTCCAGGTGACGTGCACTGCACTACAGACTATATATCCTGACACCACTACTAGCACCAGCAGGGAGGCGGAACTGCTCTGTGGTAATCCCCGGGACGGTACACATGACAGCAGCTGACACGAGCTCTTACCAGCCCCAGGAAAGCCGCGCACATGGCGGTGGTCACACAGCACCTCAGTCCGGCGCACTGCTGGCCGCTTCTCCCGCTCAGGCCTCCAGGCACTAAGAGCACCAACATCCTCCGCTCTCCTCCGACGACTGCCGCCTTCCACATCCTCCCGGCCTCTGCTAGCACTTGCCGGCCGCTTCTCAAACAAAGTGTCCTCTTCCTCCTCTTCTCCGGCCTCGTCGTCCTCCGCCCGGGCGAACCGTACCTGCTTCTTCCTCTTACCGTTCCCCGCCATGTCCCCTATATTACTTATCACTTAAAGCCGCGGCCTCATGTCTCCCAAAGAATCCGGCTCCAGCCACCTCTCTCCGGGAAAAACCCGGATGTAGCAGCCCCAGCCGCGCGGTGACAGGCCGGGTGTACCTGGGTGGGAGGAGCGGGAAGCCGCCTTCTCCGATCTTCTCACTGGCGCTGTTACATGATGCGCTTCCCCCGTCCCTAGCAGTGCGGTCCTGTAGGAGGAATGCTGCTGTGACTGGTGTAAAACACATACATTTGAGGCATTGGGGATATTCTAAAACTAAATATACTGGTTTCATTATGGCTCATTTTGCAACAAGCCCATTTCAAGCCAATGAGGGTAAATTTGTTGGGCTTGCTCCCTGTTTGGCTCCACCATAACCTCCACGCTCATATATGTCAAACATGGCGCAAAAATGCAAGAAAAAGGCATTCGGAAATTTACAAAAAGGGGGTTGTGTGACATTTTTACAACAAAAACTGGCGTCAAAAAAAGTAAATGGCTCCCAATATCTGATAAGCCCTTAAAAAGGGCCATCCTATATGACCGAACATTCACTTTATTATACTGTATCTGAATTAGGCCACGTTCACGTCAGCACCGTTCCGGGCGGCATTCATGTAGCTCCCAGCAATGCCAGATCCAGAGAAGCTATTTTGGGCACTCCTATAGAAATGAATGAATGGAGGGTGGCCGTGCGTTTGCGGTGCACCCTCCTTCACTTTGCAGGCTCAGTTCTAGAGATAGGTGCAGGTCCTTGAGGTAGGACCTGCACCTATCAGACATTCGGGCATGTCCTAGCTCCCAATGTCTGAGGTGAGACGACCCCTTTAAGGATACAGTTCTCTCTTGGTTTTCTTCCTATCTCTCTGGTCTCTCAGTGTATCATTCCCTCGCTCCAATTCTTCTCCCTTTTGCTGTTGATGTTGCTGCTGCTGGTGGGAACCAGGTAAGTATGTGGAGTTTTTTTTTATTTTTTTTACTGCCTGTGAAAGGGGCACTTTACTGGGCATATTACAGTCAGAGGGCACAAGTGGGCGTAGTGAGGGGGAACAACTGGGCATATTAAGGGGGCAAACTGGACATAGTACAGTGAGGGGGCACAGGTGGGCATATTACAGTGAAGGGGCACAGCTGGGCATATTACTGTGAGGAGGCACAGCTGGGCATATTACAGTGAAGGGGCATAGCTGGGCATATTACAGTGAAGGGGCATAGCTGGGCATATTACAGTGAAGGGGCACAGCTGGGCATATTACTGCGAGGGGACACAACTGGGCATATTACTGTGAGGGGCACAGTTGGGTATATTACAGTGAGGGGGCACAGCTGGGCATAATATGTTAAAGGGGCACAATGCTGGTATAACTACTGTGTGGTGGCATAAAGGGGGAATAATTACTATGTGGGGGCATTTAGGGGACTGGCTGGGATTAGGTGTTTAGTTATGTTTTGGGTGGAGTTAGGGGAGTGGCCTAATGCAGAAAAAACTTGCTGCGGTGCATTTCGCACGCTGCACATACTATACCTCTTTGTATGCTGACATGCTGCACCTCCCCCATGCTACTTCTCTAAGTTACTGAAAAGGCTTCAAATGGTGAGTCTGCTGTATATCTACCTCTATCTATAATTCTCATGTCTATCTATCATATCTACAATCTCATATTACAGTGAGGGGCACAATGGGGCATATTGCTATCAGGGGACATAGCTGGGCATATTACAGTGATGGGTCACAACTAGGCGTAGTGAGGGGAATAACTGTGGATATTACAGTGGCTATACAAAATTTGAAATTGCATGTAATTACAACAGTATTCAGACCTAGGTGCTGATTTGAAAACTGTAGAATATTTTTCATGGGACAACCCCTCTTTAATACTTACCCATCCCTCGCTCTGCCAATACAATGGTCCCCACTGCTCTCACACAGGTTGTAGGTTCTTTTGGTTGTGTCCTAGTCATGCATAATAGTAAATGCAGCTGAACAGGAGGAAAAGTGCACATGGAAGAACCTACAGCCTGTGCGAGTGCAGTGGGGACCATGGTATTACCTGAGCGAGGGGCGGGTAAGTATTAACTCAGGGATCAGCAACCTCCGGCACTCCAGGTGTTGTGAAACTACATCTCCCATCATGCACACTTGCTTGGCTGTTCTCTGAACTCCCACAGTAGTGAAGGAAAACACTAGAAGTTTCAGTTTCACAACAGCTGGAGCACCACGTTGCCGATCCCTGTATTAACTAAACAATCTTTCTCCCAAAGGACAGAAGAAATGACTGATTTACCTTTTAAAGGGAGTCTGTCACCAAAATGTCACCTTCTGTGCTGCTTACATAACGCTGTAGCACAAATAAACATGAATCAAATGGGACCTTTTTTCTTTTCTTCGTGAACAGGAAAAATGCACTTTTAATGATATGCAAATAAGGGCTCACAAGTGCCCAGGGGCGTCGTTCGGGCAGTATTAATTATAAATATAGAGGACATTATAGGGGTCCTGATTGCTACAAGAAGCTCTATAGGAGTGCTTATACATCGGCCTTATTACTACTGAGGGGTCTATACAAGCTTTATTAC
>ONZH01004802.1:0-29797 GCA_900303285.1 Rhinella marina | reverse complement strand
GTTTGCGCAAATAAAACTGGAAACTGGAACTGGAGAGGGGCCTGTAGGTGGACCTCGGAAAAATTGTTTGGAGAGAGGGCCTGTAGGTGGACCTCCGGAAAAATTGTTTGGAGAGAGGGCCTGTAGGTGGACCTCCGGAAAAATTGTTTGGAGAGAGGGCCTGTAGGTGGACCTCCGGAAAAATTGTTTGGAGAGAGGGCCTGTAGGTGGACCTCCGGAAAAATTGTTTGGACAGAGGGCCTGTAGGTGGAACTCCGGAAAAATTGTTTGGACAGAGGGCCTGTAGGTGGAACTCCGGAAAAATTGTTTGAAGAGAGGGCCTGTAGGTGGAACTCCGGAAAAATTGTTTGAAGAGAGGGCCTGTAGGGGGCCCTCCTGAAAAATTGTGCTAAAAGAGTGCCAGTTGGACCTCTAAAAAATGGCGTTTTTTGGGTCAGCGTTAGGCAAAGACGATATGTAGGAGAAGGAGGAGTAGGAGGAGGAGTAAGAGGAGGAGTAGAGAAGAGGAATCGGATACATAAGTTATTTAAATCTTTAGCTGCTTTCCCCCGGAGGAGCTTTGAATCCCGGTGAAATCCAGGCTTTGTTCATTTTAATAAGCGTGAGCCTTGAGATGACAGGCGTGTACGCTTATCAGTGATGACGCCACCAGCTGCACTGAATACCCGCTCTGACAGCACGCTAGCGGCAGGGCAGGCCAGCACCTCCAAAGCGTACAGCGCCAGTTCAGGCCACGTGTCCAGCTTTGAAACCCAGTAGTTGTATGGAGCAGAGTGATCGCTACGGACGTTGGTATGGTCAGCTAGGAACTCCCTCACCATCTTTCTGTACAGCTCCCCCCTACTCTGCCTAGACAGGGGACAGGTGACAGTATCTTGCTGGGGTGACATAAAACTGGCAAAGGCCTTGGAGAGCGTTCCCCTGCCAGTGCTGGTCAAGCTGCCTGCTCGCCTCCTCTCCCCCGCTACTTGGCCCACAGAACCATGCCCTCTGCCGCTAGCGGCGTCAGATGGGAAGAATTGTTTCAGCTTGTGCACCAGGGCCTGTTGATATCTATTCACTCTCATACTCCTTTCCTCTGCAGGGATGAGAGTGGAAAGGTTCTGCTTGTACCGTGGGTCCAGGAGAGTGAACACCCAGTAATCGGTGTTTGAAAAAATTCTTCTAACGCGAGGGTCACGGGATAGGCAGCCTAACATGAAGTCTGCCATGTGCGCCAGAGTCCCAACACGTAAGAATTCCCTCTCCTCACTGGCCTGACTCTCCATTTCCTCCTCCTCCTCCTCCAAGTCCTCCTCTTCAGCCCATACACACTCAAGAGTTAAGGACTGAGCACTGGTACCCTCTACTGTCTCGCCGACATTCTCCTCCTCTTCCTCCTCATCCTCATCCCCCTCCTCCGATACGTGCTGAGAAACAGAACGGAAGGTGCTCTGGCTATTAAGCGACGTATCTTCCTCCACCGTCTCTTGTGACAAGCGCAAAGCATCCGACTTCATGCTGAGCAGTGAGTTTTTCAACAGGCAAAGCAGCGGGATGGTGAGGCTGATAATGGCGGCATCGCCGCTGACCATCTGTGTTTACTCCTCAAAGTTGCTCAACACCTGGCAGATATCAGACATCCACGTCCACTCCTCATTGTAGACTTGAGGAATCTGACTGACCTGACTACCAGTTCTTATGGAAGATGACATCTGGCAGTCTACAATCGCTCTGCGCTGCTGGTAAACTCTGGATAACATGTTTAATGTGGAATTCCATCTCGTGGGCACGTCGCACAACAGTCGGTGAGCAGGCAGTTGTAGTCGGCGCTGCGCTGCCCTGAGAGTGGCAGCATCTGTGGTCGACTTGCGGAAATGCGCACAGATGCGGCGCACCTTGGTGAGCAAATCAGACAGATTGGGGTATGTCTTGAGGAACCGCTGAACTATTAGATTGAACACGTGGGCCAGGCATGGCACATGTGTCAGTCTGCCGAGTTGCAGAGCCGCCACCAGGTTACGCCCGTTGTCACACACAACCATGCCTGGCTTGAGGTTCAGCGGTGCCAGCCACACATCGGTCTGCGCCGTGATGCCCTGTAACAGCTCTTGGGCGGTGTGCCTTTTGTCACCTAAGCTCAGCAGTTTGAGCACCGCCTGCTTGCGCTTACCCACGGCACTGCTGCTGCGCCTAGAGCTACCGACTGAAGGCGCCGTGCCCACGGATGGTAATTCGGTGGAGGAGGAGGGGTCGGAGGAGGAGGCATAGTACGTCTTAGAGACCGTGACCGAGGTAGGCCCCACAATCCTCGGTGTGGGCAGTACATGAGCGGCCCCAGGGTCATTCTCGGTCCCAGCCTCCACCAAGTTAACCGAATGTGCCGTCAGTGAGATATAGTGTCCCTGCCCGGCAGCACTTGTCCACGTGTCCGTGGTTAGGTGGACCTTCTCAGAAACAGCGTTGGTCAGGGCACGGATGATGTTCTGTGACACGTGCTGGTGTAGGGCTGGGACGGCACATCAAGAAAAATAGTGGCGGCTGGGGACGGAATACCGAGGGGCAGCCACCGCCATGAGATTTCGAAAGGCCTTGGTCTCTACCAGCCTATAGGGCAGCATCTCCAGGCTCAGCAATTTGGAGATGTGGACATTGAGGGCTTGGGCATGTGGGTGGGTGGGTGGAACTGTATTTCCTCTTGCGCTCCAGCGTCTGCTGTAAAGACAGCTGAACGCTGCGCTGGGACACGTTGGTGGACACTGTGTAGGATCGTGGAGGCGAAGGTGTGGTTTTCCGGCGGGAGGCGCTCGTGCCGGGGTCCTGGGCAGGGGGTTGACTAGCAGAGGCAGCGAGTGACACAGGGGAAGGAGCAGTGGTGTGACCCGCAGGGGGTGGTGAACGGCCTTGGTTCCATTGAGTGGGGTGTTTAGCACTCATATGCCTGCGCATGCTGGTGGTGGTTAGGCTAGTAGTGGTGGCACCCCTGCTGATCCTGGTGTGGCACAGGTTGCACACCCCAGTCCGTCGGTCATCCTCACTTTCTTTAAAGAACCTCCAGACTTGCGAACATCTAGGCCTCGCCACGGGAGCTTCACTACTTGAAACAGTTGCTGATGATGCACCAGCTCTGGCCCTGCTTCTCCCTCTGGCCACACCACTGCCTCTTACAACCTGTTCTGGTGCAGCACTCGCCTCCGCCTCAGAAGCACTGTCTTCACTCGGCATATCAACCCAGCTTGGGTCAGTCACCTCGTCATCCTCCGATTCCTCTGTCTGCTCCCTCCTCGGAATTCCTCCCCTAACAACAACTTCACCACTGTCTGACAACCGTGTCTCCTCATTGTCCGACACCTTGTTACAAACTTCTTCCACTAAGTCAACATTGTCATCATCATCATCACCCACAGACTGCGACAGTTGGAAAACTTGGGCATCGGGAACGAGGTCAGCAGCAACCTGAGAAGTGGTTTGTGACTTTGGGAAGGGTCCAGAAAACAGTTCCTGAGAGTATGCCGGATCGCATTCCAAATTTTCCTGGAAGGGGGCAGACTGGGGGGAAGGAGGTTGAGGTGGAGGAGCCAGAGGAGTGCTGCCTTAGGTAACATGGGTGGACTGCGTGGAAGACTGACTGGTGGACAACTTACTTGAAGCATTGTCCGCAATCCACAACATCAGCTGTTTGCACTGTTGTGGTTTCAACAGTCCTCTACCACGTGTCCCTGTAAGTTGAGACATGAAGCTAGGGAGTGTAGCTCTGCGGAATTCCCCTGCTCCCTCATCAGCGGGTACTGTCTCACCCTGCCCAGGACCACGGCCCCTGCCCCCTGCAGTAATTGAATGCCCACGCCCTCGACCCTTAGCCCTGGGGTTCAACATTTTTTGTATATAGGTGTATGATAAAAAAAAAAAAAATTACACGGGCCTGGTGTACTGAAACTCACAAACTTGTTAAGTCCGGTAGAATTAAGTGACGTACAGAAAGTGTCACCTGGACAGATTATACGGATTGGAGCGAGTGTGCTGAACTGTGACACACAGAAAGGTTACACGCAGCTGAGTAAAATGGATTTGTATCACTGAGCTAAAACAACTGAAAAAATAAATTTTTTTTTTATTTTGTTTTTTTGGGAACGTGACGTGCAAGAACTATGGTCGAACTGACTGACACCCTGTTAACGGTGGCTATTTAGTCTGCAACCCAAACTAATGTCGCACAGAGAGTTTTCTGGATCAAGCTGTAGATGATATTGGTAGCAAATGACTTGGTTGTATTCTGTGACGTACAGAAAGTGTCACCTGGACAGTATATACGGATGGGAGCTAGTGTACTGAATTGTGACACACAGAAAGGTTACACGCAGCTGAGTAAAATGGATTTGTATCACTGAGCTAAAACAACTGAAAAAATAAATTTTTTTTTTATTTAGTTTTTTTTGGAACGTGACGTGCAAGAACTATGGTAGAACTGACTAACACCCTGTTAACGGTGGCTATTTAGTCTTCGACCCAGACAAATGTCGCACAGAGATTTTTAGGATCAAGCTGTATACGTTATTGGTAGCAAATGACTTGGTTGTATTCTGTGACGTACAGAAAGTGTCACCTGGACAGTATATACGGATGGGAGCTAGTGTATTGAACTGTGACACACAGAAAGGTTACACGCAGCTGAGTAAATTGGATTTGTATCACTGAGCTAAAACAACTGAAAAAATAATTTTTTTTTATATTTGTTTTTTTATATTTTTTTTTTAAATTTTGTTTTTTGGGAATGTGACGTGCAGGAACTATGGTAGAACTGACTGACACCCTGTTAACGGTGGCTATTTAGTCTGCGACCAAGACAAATGTCGCACAGAGAGTTTTCTGGATCAAGCTGTAGATGATATTGGTAGCAAATGACTTGGTTGTATTCTGTGACGTACAGAAAGTGTCACCTGGACAGTATATACGGATGGGAGCGAATGTGCTGAACTGTGACACACAGAAAGGTTACATACAGCTGAGTAAAATGGATTTGTATCACTGAGCTAAAACAACTGAAAAAATAATTTTTTTTTTTATTTTGTTTTTTTGGGAACGTGACGTGCAAGAACTATGGTAGAACTGACTAACACCCTGTTAACGGTGGCTATTTACTCTGCGACCCAGACAAATGTCGCACAGAGAATTTTCTGGATCAAGCGTTAGATGATATTGGTAGCAAATGACTTGGTTGTATTCTGTGACGTACAGAAAGTGTCACCTGGACAGTATATATATATGGGAGCTAGTGTACTGAACTGTGACACACAGAAAGGTTACACGCAGCTGAGTAAAATGGATTTGTATCACTGAGCTAAAACAACTGAAAAAAAAATTTTTTTTTTTATATTTGTTTTTTTATATTTTTTTTTAAATTTTGTTTTTTTGGGAACGTGACGTGCAGGAACTATGGTAGAACTGACTGACACCCTGTTAACGGTGGCTATTTAGTCTGTGACCCAAACAAATGTCGCACAGAGAGTTTTCTGGATCAAGCTGTAGATGATATTGGTAGCAAATGACTTGGTTGTGTTCTGTGACGTACAGAAAGTGTCACCTGGACAGTATATACGGATTGGAGTGAGTGTGCTGAACTGTGACACACAGAATGGTTCCACACTGCTGTGTGCATTTGTATCACTGAGATAGAACAATAAAAAAAAAAAAAACAGGGTTAGATATGGCGATAGCTGCACTACTAGTGCCAGCCAGCCAGCCAAGTAAGGAGACAAAAGAAAATTTCTTCTAGCCCTTAGAAGGGCTGTTGGGTTCTTTGTGGGTGATTCCTGCCTAACAGAGAACTAAATGAAGGCCCTAACACTGTCCCTGAAAGGCAGCAGCTCTATCCCTAACGACATCCATACGGCATCTGAGCCGAGCGCCGCGGCCAGTCACTAGTATATTCCAGGGTCACCTGATCAGGCCAGCCAACCCCTGCTATCGACATGTAAGGGCCCCACGTGATGCTGGGTGTACCGTAGAGTCTCCTGGCTTGTGATTGGCTGTGTTTATAGGCGCCAAAAAAGCACGATGCGGAAGTTGCCATTTCCTCGAGTATGGCGAGATACTCGACTGAGCAGCGAGCACTTACGAGTACCCTAATACTCGAACGAGCACCAAGCTCGGACGAGTATGCTCGCTCATCTCTTATTGTTATCCATTGCTGCCATCCATGGCTGCAGTACATTCAGCACCTTTGGTTTTTGATCCAAGTAACCACACCTGATTCTCTAGAGATGGGAGAGGGGCCCAGAAAATAATGAAGCACCGCATATAACAATTTCCAAAAACAAATGTATTATCTCAAAGAAATGGGTTTAAAGCGCACATCAATAGAATAAAAACCACATGAACGGCGGCTGGAGTAATGGCCCAACTTGAGTTTCACAATCCGCTTACTCTGAGGCACTAACATGTGTATTATTCACATCAAGCAGTCTGATGATTTCTGGAAAGCCATGCATTTAGACCCTCACTATCAAATCACAATGGGGGAATGTTTTCCTCCCCCTGAAAGGGAGGCCAAATTACATTATTACCAGGAATCACTGTGTATGCAGCCTGAAACTGATTTTGGTGTGCCGTCAATGTATCTGAAAGGGAAGTTGCTCCCTGAAGAATCATCCACCTCCCGCCGCCACCACCAGCAGAAGCAACAGCAGCAGTAGCAGCTAGAGAAGCAAGTTCAGTCTCCTCAACATGACTGAGCAGTTTTTTTCATGTGCCTTGTCAGGCTGAGGCAAATCAGCATATGGGGACCTACCTAGATTTCTGGGTTGTCTCTGGCACATACCTTGTTCTCTGAATCAATGGACTTCAGGGCAGACAGACAAGAACAGTGGCCCAAACTGTCTTCTTTCTTGCCCAGTGTCATCGCAGAGAAGCCTTTAGCACCACAGGGGTGACACAGAAACGGAATAAGTTGGCCTCCCCAAATGTCCAAAACATCACACTCCTCTGGCTGAGGATGATGAATAGAGCTTGCCTTGCTGAAGGTGCCACATCTTTCCACTATTGTTGTCTGCCTGCCATGCCTACCATCATGTGGCCTGCTTACTATCATGTTCAGTAATGATACTAATGATACTTGTCAGACTGCTGCTGCCAAGGCCAATAAGATAATGGGTTGCATCAAAAGAGGCATAGATGCCCGTGATGAGAACATAGTCCTGCCACTTTACAAATCACTAGTCAGACCACATATGGAGTACTGTGTACAGTTCTGGGCTCCTGTGAACAAGGCAGATATAGCAGAGCTGGAGAGGGTTCAGAGGAGGGCAACTAAAGTAATAACTGGAATGGGGGGACTACAGTACCCAGAAAGATTATCAAAATTAGGGTTATTCACTTTAGAAAAAAGACGACTGAGGGGAGATCTAATAACTATGTATAAATATATCAGAGGTCAGTACAGAGATTATTAGGGGTACAGAGAGGGCAATCTGTCACAAAGACAGGGATCGTCGGATGGTGTGCTGCCTTCCAGGCGCTCGAGTTCGGCACATCGTGGATCGGGTTGACAGATTACTGGGAGGGGCTGGAGAAGATCCAGCAGTCATGGTCCATATCGGTACCAATGACAAAGTTAGAGGTAGGGGGAGTGTCCTTAAAAATGATTTTAGGGATCTAGGGCATAAGCTTAGGGCAAGGACCTCCAAGGTAGTGTTTTCCGAAATACTGCCTGTACCACGAGCCACACAAGAAAGGCAGCGGGAGATTAGGGAGGTAAACAAGTGGCTCAAGAACTGGTGTAGGAAGGAGGGGTTTGGATTCCTGGAGAACTGGGCCGACTTCTCTGTCGGCTACAGGCTCTACCGTAGGGATGGGCTGCACCTCAATGGGGAAGGGGCAGCTGTTTTGGGGGAGAAGATGGCTAGAAGGCTGGAGGAGTGTTTAAACTAGGGACTGGGGGGGAGGGTAACTACATTATAGGAGGGGAAGATAGTGCAGATAGAGACCTGGGGCAAGGTAATGGAACTTGGGGAGGAATGGAAGGAGGAACCTGAACAGATCAGAAGGAAAGGTGTAGGGTAAGAAATATACATCAACCTCTTAATTGTATGTACACTAATGCCAGAAGCCTAGCTAATAAAACTGGTGAACTGGAATTAGTGATGTGTGAGGAGGACTATGACATAGTGGGAGTAACTGAGACATGGCTGGATGATAGCTATGACTGGGCAGTTAATGTACAGGGTTACAATCTTTTTAGAAAGGGTTGTCAAAACCGGAGAGGGGGAGGGGTCTGCCTTTATGTAAAGTCATGCCTAAAGCCCACACTCCAGGAAGATATAAGTGAGGGACATAAAGATGTGGAGTCACTGTGGGTAGAAATAAATGGAGCCAAAAACAATAATAAAATACTAATAGGGGTTTATTATAAACCACCCAATATATCAGAGACCACAGAAAATCTACTTCTAAATTAAATAGACGAGGCGGCAAATCATAATGAGGTCGTTATTATGGGGGACTTCAACTACCCAGATATAGACTGGGAAACTGACACCTGTACATCTCATAAAGGAAACAGGTTCTTGGAAATAATCAAAGACAATTACCTTTCCCAACTGGTTCAGGACCCCACTAGAGGGACGGCCATACTGGACTTAGTATTAACCAATAGACCTGACAGAACAACAGGTGTGCAGGTTGGGGGACACCTGGGAAACAGTGACCATAACATAATAACCTTCCAATTGTCATTCAAAAGAGCGTTTCTTCAGGGAGGAACAAAAATACCAAACTTCAAAAAAGCAAAATTTAGCCAACTAAGAGAGGCCATAGGCCTAACTAACTGGGACAAAGTCCTCAAAAATAAAAATACAGCCACAAAATGGGATATTTTTAAAAGCATCCTAATATCTAATTGTGAGAGGTACATACCATACAGGAATAAAATAATAAGAAACAAGAAAAAACCAATGTGGATAAATAGAACTGTAAAGAAAGCAATAAATGACAAAAAGAAAGCATTTAAATCACTAAAACAGGAGGGGAGTGAGGAAGCATTGAAAAACTATAAGGAAAAAAATAGAATATGTAAAAGACACATAAAAACAGCCAAACTAGAGACCGAGAAATTAATCGCCAAAGAAAGTAAAACTAACCCTAAAATGTTCTTCAATTATATAAATACTAAAAAGTATAAACCTGAAGGTGTCGGCCCCTTACAGAGTAATGAGAGGGGAGTAGCAGAGAGCGATGAAGAGAAAGCGAAGCTACTAAATAACTTTTTCTCCACTGTATTCACTGAGGAAAATAAAATGTCAGATGAAATGCAGAGTATAAAAGTAAATTCCTCTTTAAAAGTGTCCTCTCTGACCCAGGAAGAGGTGCAGCAACGTCTTAAAAATATTAAAATAGACAAATCACCAGGACCGGATGGCATACACCCCCGTATCCTAAGAGAATTAAGTAATGTAATCGACAGACCCTTATTTCTGATATTTAAGGACTCTATACTGACGGGGAGTGTTCCACAGGATTGGCGCATAGCAAATGTGGTGCCAATATTCAAAAAGGGTTCAAAAACAGAGCCTGGAAACTATAGGTCGGTAAGTTTAACTTCTGTTGTGGGTAAACTGTTTGAAGGTTTTCTGAGAGATGCTATCTTGGAGTACCTCAATGAAAATAAGCAAATAACTCCATATCAGCATGGCTTCATGAGGGATCGGTCATGTCAAACCAATTTAATCAGTTTCTATGAGGAGGTAAGTTCTAGACTTGACAGCGGCGACTCAATGGATGTCGTATATTTGGACTTCTCCAAAGCGTTTGACACAGTACCACATAAAAGGTTAGTATACAAAATGAGAATGCTTGGCCTGGGAGAAAATGTCTGTATGTGGGTAAGTAACTGGCTTAGTGATAGAAAACAGAGGGTGGTTATTAACGGTACATACTCAGATTGGGTCACTGTCACTAGTGGGGTACCACAGGGGTCTGTATTGGGTCCTATTCTCTTCAATATATTTATTAATGATCTTGTAGAAAGCTTGCACAGTAAAATATCAATTTTTGCAGATGACACTAAACTGTGTTAAGTAATTAACACAGAGGAGGACAGTGCACTGCTACAGCAGGATCTGGATAGACTGGAGGCTTGGGCAGAAAAGTGGCAGATGAGGTTTAACACTGACAAATGTAAGGTTATGCATATGGGAAGGAATAATGCAAGTCACCAGTACATACTAAATGGTAAAGCATTGGGTAACTCTGACATGGAAAAGGACCTAGGAATTTTAGTGAACAGCAAACTAAGCTGCAGAAACCAGTGTCAGACAGCTGCTGCCAAGGCCAATAAGATAATGGGTTGCATCAAAAGAGGCATAGATGCCCGTGATGAGAACATAGTCCTGCCACTTTACAAATCACTAGTCAGACCACATATGGAGTACTGTGTACAGTTCTGGGCTCCTGTGAACAAGGCAGACATAGCAGAGCTGGAGAGGGTTCAGAGGAGGGCAACCAAAGTAATAACTGGAATGGGGGGACTACAGTACCCAGAAAGATTATCAAAATTAGGGTTATTCACTTTAGAAAAAAGACGACTGAGGGGAGATCTAATAACTATGTATAAATATATCAGAGGTCAGTACAGAGATCTCTCCCATCATCTATTTATCCCCAGGACTGTGACTGTGACGAGGGGACATCCTCTGCGTCTGGAGGAAAGAAGGATTGTACATAAACATAGAAGAGGATTCTTTACGGTAAGAGCAGTGAGACTATGGAACTCTCTGCCTGAGGAGGTGGTGATGGTAAGTTCACTAAGAGAGTTCAAGAAGGGCCTGGATGTATTTCTGGAGGGTAATAATATTACAGGTTATAGTTACTAGAGATGGGTCGTTGATCCGGGGAGTTATTCTGATTGCCTGACTGGAGTCGGGAAGGAATTTTTCCCCCTAAAGTGAGGAAAACTGGCTTCTACCTCACAGGGTTTTTTTTTGCCTTCCCCTGGATCAACTTGTAGGAAAACAGGCTGAACTGGATGGACAGATGTCTTTTTTCGGCCTTACAAACTATGTTACTATGTTACTATGTTACTATGTTACTATGTTACTATGTTACTGTTGCTGTCTCCATCATGGCACTGCCCCCATAATGTTTGCACTGCTGTCTTACTGCCTGCCAGGGCTGCATAGCCAATTAGGCAAGGTGAGGCGATCACCTCAGGCGGCGAGGCCCTGTTGACAAGTGGGGGGCGGCAGCAGCAGGAGTGGAGATGAGCGCTTCCATTGTGAAAGCGCTCATCTCTATATTCATCTGTATCGCCGTCCACAGGACAGCGATACAGATGAATGGTGTGGCAGGGCAGGGGAGAGGTGTCTCCTTTCCTCGTTCCTCTGATAGTCTGCAGGACTAGTGCCTTAGCTGTACAGCGTGGGACACAGGCCGGAAGACAAAAGATAGTTGAAAAATAATAATGGTGGTCTGGTGTGAATGGAGAAGATGAGGAAGAGAACATTTCTATCAAATGAGATGTCAGTGGATATAAGAGGTATGGGGCATTGTATTACCCTGTAACTTTTGTAGTGATATATGCAATGTTAGGAGGGAAGGGGTTAGGTTAAGAATTTGGTATGGGGGAGTGCACTGTTTCAATTTTCACCTCAGGCAGCAGAAAGGCTAGGTGCACCCCTGCTGCCTGCCAACATATATCATATGGCTGGTGCCACAGCTGCTACTCCTCGCTGCTAATCCCCTACTACCATCATTATTAATGCTGCTTATCCACTACTACTATTACTACCACTACTACTTCTACCACCTATAGACAGCCGACCTACTGCCTTGTATGTCCCATATTATGCTTATTCTGCTGTCACTATTATTGCAGCTGTGTAGCTCTAATCGTGCTACTCTTTCCACATCCACAATTAACTGCTGCTGCTCCCAATTAAAAGCCACTTTTTCAATTAATACTTGTACATGTCATAAGGGCCGGCATTTGACCCCTTCAATGCATAATTTTTGGATGCCTGGTCCCCCAGTAAGTCACTCTTGTTTTGTTTTTTTTTATAACACCATGTTTTTGATAGTGATTCCTCACAAAATAGTTATTACTTAACATTTCCCATATGTCTACTTTATGTTGGCATCATTTTGTAGATGCAATTTGAATTTTTTTTGGACGTTAGAAGGCTTAGCATTTTAGAAGCAATTCTTACAATTTTGAAGAAAATTTCCAAAACCATTTTTTTAAGGACCAGTTTAGTTATGAAGTCACCTTGTAGGGCTTACATAGTGGAAACGACCCATAAATAACCCCAATTTAGAAACTACATCCCTCAAGTTATTCAAAACTGATTTTACAAACTTGGTTAACCCTTTATGTATTCCACAAGAACTAACGGAAAATGGGGATGACATTTCTAAATTTCACTTTTTTTGGCAGATTTTACATTTTAATCCATTTTTACACATCAATGGTTAACAGCCAAACAAAACTCAAAATCTATTACCCTGATTCTGAGATCAGAAGCACCCCATATGTGGTAAACTGCTGTAAGGGCACACGGCAGGGCTTAGAAGGAAAGGAGCGCTGTATGGTTTTCGGAGCCCCCGCTGATGCACCCTGCATAATTTTATTTAATTATGGGAAAAATTATGAGAATCTACAGGATAAGGTGACAGTTTTATTTATACTATTTTGGGGTACATAAGATTTTTGACCGCTTTATATTATGCCTTTTTTTTAGGCAAAAATGGCCGTTCTGGCACACTTTTTATTTTTTGTTTTTTTACAATGTTCATCTGACAGGTTAGATCATGTGATATTTTTATAGAGCAGGTTGTTACGGACATGATAATATCAAGTATGTGTATTTTCTTTGTTTGTTTTAGTTTTACATAATAAAGCATTTTTTTGTGTCTCCATTTTCTGAAAGATATATTTTTTATATTTTTTCGCCAATCATCTTGTATAGGGGCTTGTTTTTTGCGGGAAGAGTTTGCATCTTCATTGGTACCAATTTTGGGTACATAATATTTTTCGATCATTCAATATTACACTATATAGGGCAAGTAAACCAATAAATTGGTTGTTTTGGCACAGTTTTTATTTTATTTTTTTACAGAATTCATCTGAAGGGTAGATCATGTAACATTATTATAAAGGAAGTCGTTATGGATGCACGGATACCAAATATGTCTACTTTTTTATTTTTATTTTGGTTTTACACAATGAAAGCATTTTAGGAAAAAACATGTTTTTGTGTCATTTTCCTAAAGCCATATTTTTGGGATTTTTTGGGCAATTGTCTTATGTAGGGTCTCATTTTTTGTGAGATAAGGTTTGATTGAAACTATTTTAGGGTACAATACAGCTTTTTGATCGCTTGGTATTACACTTTTTTGATGTGAAGTGCTTTACGGTGTTTACTTGAAGGGTAAGGTCATGTAATATTTTTATGCAGCTGGTTATTACGGATGCGGTGATATTTAATATATGTACTTTTTTATTTATTTCACTTTAACACAATAAAAGCATTGTTGACACAGAAATCATGTTTTAGTGTCTCCATATTCTGAGAGCCATAATTATTTGAATTTGTAACTGATTGTCTTAGGTAGAGTCTCATTTTTTGCAGGATGAGGTGATGGTTTGATTGGTACTATTTTGGGGTACATATGACTTTTTGATCGCTTGGTATTACACATTTTGTGATGTAGGGTGACAAAAAATGGCTTATTTGGTTATGGCCAAAATGGCTTATTAGTTTTTGTTAAAGTTTTATACGCCATTTACCTTTTCGGGGTAGAGTGTGTGATATTTTTATAGAGCAGGTGGTTACAGACTCTGAGATACTTAATATGTCTATTTTTTTAATTCATTTTGGTTTTACACAATAAAAGGATTTTTGATACAAAAAATCATGTTTTGTGTCTTCATTTTCTGAAAGCTATATTTTTTCATTTTTTGGGTGATTATCTCATGTAGGGGCTCATTTTTTGCAGGATGAGGTGCCAGTTTGATTGGTACTATTTTTGGGTATTTTGGGGTACTATTTTTTGATCACTTTTAATATCATTTTTTGAGGAGGGAGGTGGTAAAAATTTATTTATTTTTTTTTATGGTGTTCACCGTGCATCCTGAAAATGGGGGGGGGGAATAAAATTATATATCTTATTATATTATAAAAATGAGTTTCTGTCTGTCTATTCCTTATGCTACTGGACCGATCTTCATCAAATTTGGCACACAGGTACATCAGGTGTCTGGGAAGGTTTTTGACTGGGTCTCAGCTCTCTAGGACGTACCGTTCCTGAGATATTCCCAAAATATGACCTGCATTAGCCAATATTAGCCTGGAAGTCTTCATTCTTTTCATATCTCAACTGCCATACACATGGTCACATTTCCCTAATCAGCCAATAGAAGCCTGCAGGTCCTTTTTCTCCACATACACA
Source organism: Rhinella marina (assembly GCA_900303285.1). NCBI lineage: Eukaryota > Metazoa > Chordata > Amphibia > Anura > Bufonidae > Rhinella > Rhinella marina. The sequence goes on along the minus strand of ONZH01004802.1, from coordinate 15,379 downwards.
CAATTTTACTGCAGGTTTCCATAACAACCCAGCCAGGAGCAGGGCAGAGGAAGCTGGGTGAGAACAAAAAAGATAGGTTTTCGCTCTGTGTATTAACCAGGCTGGTAATGAGAGGTAATTAGCAGCCAGCTGAGGAGCTCCATAATTCAGTGTTTACCTCCCACAGGCCTTGGCGCAGCCTGCTTCTTACACAAGGTCACATGAACACATATTTACTATAGGTTTCCATAACAACCCAGCCATTTTTCTTCACTGCTGTAGGTTAGCTTTAGGCTAGGGCTATACGACGACATGTGTTGCGCAACAATAAGTCGCACGACACATAGGGCACAACTACACTGCTACATGTGTCACACGACATTGATGTTGCACCAATGTCGTGCAAAAATTATTATAATGATAGTCTATGGTGTTGCACTGTGGCATGCGACATGCTGCGACTTCGGTGTGACAGTTTCAGTAAAATCCATCTTGGTTGGATTTTTTGGGACTGTCGTGTTGCAGTCGCATGTCACAGTGCGACACCATAGCCTATCATTATAAAAATTGTTGTGTGACATTGGTGCGACAAAATGTTGCGTGACACATGTCGTCATGTAGCCGTAGCCTTAAAGGGGCAGGGCGCTGTGTCACTGTTAAGTGGGCAGGGAGCACTGTTAAAGGGGCAGCTGCTGTAAAGGTCACTGTTAAGAAAGCAGGACCCTGAGGAGGAAAATGTCAAGAGAGTGAGGTGCTGGGGGGGCAGAGCTAGCACCTGAAGGAGATGGTTGTGCTGCTCTGAGCTCCGTGAATTAGACCTGTTCCTACCTTAGCATACAACAGCAATCCCATGCAGAAATAGTGAAAATCGGAAACACAAAGACGGGGAAAATACCCAGTCCCACAAAAACAACCCAAGCAGTGGTGAGATGGATAAATTTATTAAAAAAGCTGCGGGCCTATATGCCGCTAAAGAATCCAAAATGGCGCCCGCTTCCCAGAGCAGAGCTAGCGAGGAAGGCCTAGAAGCCTCAGACGGAGAAAGTGAGACTGAAGACACAGACATCCTCCAAAACTTACCAATTTCAAGAAAATACCTGAAATCAGCCCTAACTAAAGCGCTGGAACCAGTCCTGCATGAAATTTCCTCCCTCTGCCAAGATGTACGTCACATTGGAGGCAGAGTTGAAACGCTGGAAACGACGCAGATTGCCATGCTGGAATTCCAGTCAGCCTCCTCCACGAGCCTGCAGCAATGCCAAACGCACCTAAATGCGATATACACAGCTCTGGAGGACCAGGAAAATCGGGGGAGAAGGAACAACCTGAGGTTCAGGGGAGTTCCAGAATCGTTCACACCAAATGAGGTACCGGACACCATAAAGACTATTTGTGATGATATTAGGCCCAGATTTCTCCTCCGATGTCACTCTGGAGAGAGCTCACCGGGCCCTTCGTCCGAAACTGAAGCCCACAGACCCCCCCCCCCAGGGACATTATATACCGCTTCTTGAATTTTCAAGATAAAGAAGCCGTCCTGGCCAGAGCCCGAGACCTGCCTGAAGTAACCCTCGATGGTAACGCTATAAATATTTTTCAAGACTTAGCTCCGATCACACTCCCGAAAAGGAGGTTACTCAAACCTCTAACAAGCTGGCTCAGAACACATAAAGTTTCCTATCGCTGGACCTTTCCATTTGGTCTATCTTTTTTCCATAATGGTCGTCGTCTGAATATCCGCACCCATGCTGACCTAGGCCCAGTTTTTGAACACCTAGAGATACCAGCCATGGATATCGATAACTGGGATCTGGTCAAGGACTTAACATTACTACCTGGGATACCCAAAGTCCTCCCATTTGAACCTCTTCAGACCACAAAATCACAGAGGCAGAAGAAGATGAAGACCATTATGACCCCAAGACGTTTTCCCACAGAGGACTCTTAAGAAGATTACTTCTAGATCATCTACGTCAATTTTTATGATAGACTATCTGGAACCATCTACCTGAACACAACTCACCGATTGTTGTCCTAATCCACAGGCAATTTCTCTCCTTCCACATTCCTTCTCCACTCACTTCTGAATGGACAGCCACCTTATCCTTATATAGAAAACTTCATGCTTCCTTCAACCCCTTCCCCCCCTTCTCTCATATATCCCTTCCTCCCCCCAACATTCCTTATCCACCCCCAGTCTCCCCTTTCTTTCCATTACATCTTGATATTTGAATCACTTGAATCATGACTTGATTATCCTTCTCCACCCCCCCATATCACCCAACCACTTCAAATAATTTCCTCTTCCCCCTCCTCCCCTCTCCTCTCCCCCTCCTCCCCCACACAATAGATCTGGTAACTGGGAGGGCCTCCCGGAGAGACCTTGCCTCCTTTGAGGTGGGATCTCTTAACAGGTATCCCTAAAAATGTTGTCTTTACAGTAGAACAACAGGCATAAATGGTTAAATTTCCCAACAACCCCCCCCCCCCCTCTACAGGTTCAACATGGACCCCGAGTTTGCAACCTTCAATACTGGCTCAGTTTATTACCTGCTAACTGCGCCATTTACTCCCTATGTCCATCGTTTTCTTCCACGAGCCTGCAGCAATGCCAAACGCACCTAAATGCGATATACACAGCTCTGGAGGACCAGGAAAATCGGGAGAGAAGGAACAACCTGAGGTTCAGGGGAGTTCCAGAATCGATCACACCAAACGAGGTATAAGACACTATAAAGGCTATTTGTGATGATATTAGGCCCAGATTTCTCCTCCAATGTCACTCTAGAGAGAGCTCACCGGGCCCTTCGTCCGAAGCCCACAGACCCCCCCCGGGACATTATATACCGCTTCTTGAATTTTCAAGATAAAGAAGCTGTCCTGGCCAGAGCCCGAGACCTGCCTGAAGTAACCCTCGATGGTAACGCTATAAATATTTTTCAAGACTTAGCTCCGATCACACTCCAGAAAAGGAGGTTACTCAAACCTCTAACAAGCTGGCTCAGAACACATAAAGTCTCCTATTGCTGGACCTTTCCATTTGGTCTATCTTTTTTCCATAATGGTCGTTGTCTGAATATCCGCACCCATGCTGACCTAGGCCCAGTTTTTGAACACCTAGAGATACCAGCCATGGATATCGATAACTGGGATCTGGTCATGGACTTAACATTACTACCTGGGATACCCAAAGCCTCCCATTTGAACCTCTTCAGACCACAAAATCACAGAGGCAGAAGAAGATGAAGACCACTATGACCCCAAGACGTTTTCCCACAGAGGACTCCTTAGAAGATTACTTCTAGATCATCTACGTCAATTTTTATGAGAGACTATCTGGAACCATCTACCTGAACACAACTCACCGATTGTTGTCCTAATCCACATGCAATTTATCTCCTTCCACATTCCTTCTCCACTCACTTCTGAATAGACAGCCACCTTATCCTTATATAGAAAACTTCATGCTTCCTTCAACCCCTCCCCCCCTTCTCTTATATATCCCTTCCTCCCCCCCAACATTCCTTATCCACCCCCAGTCTCCCCTTTCTTTCCATTACATCTTGATATTTGAATCACTTGAATCATGACTTGATTATCCTTCTCCACCCCCCTCATGTCACCCTACTACTACTACTTCAAATAATTTCCTCTTCCCCCTCCTCCTCTCTCCTCTCACCTCCTCCCCCACACAAAAGAAAATGTTTTCTTTGCAGTAGAACAACAGGCATAAATGATTAAATTTCCCAACAACACCCCCCCCCCTCTACAGGTTCAACATGGACCCCGAGTTTGCAACCTTCAATACTGGCTCAGTTTACTACCTGCTAACTGTGCCATTTACTCCCTATGTTCATCGTATTCTTTCTTTTCTCATGTGTTTTTTATGTTCTGATGTTCTTTGTATCTTTACGATATGCAGGTCAATTCTGAATAGTCTGCGGCTAGTCAAGAAGACTGATTTCAAGACCATCCCTAAGCCATTCCATGATCGAGAGGATGAGTACCCTATGCTTTCTTTTCTCTGGTATCCTTCACCTAGCACCAACAAATTAGCTTCCCTTAATTCTTTCAGTATTATTATGACTGACATTAGAGTTGCCTCGTACAATGTCAGAGGCTTAAAGAGGCTCTGTCACTACGTCCTAACCTATGTATTAAAATACATAGGTGGGTAGTGGCCTCACAATGAATTCAAATCATACCTGTAATTCCCTTGTAGATGCAGTGGTTGATGTGTAATTTGATGTTTAAAAAGTATGTAAATGAGCCTTCGGAGCACCGGAGGGCGGGCTTTTCCCTTCTGAGCACTGTATCTTCACCGCCCTCCCGGGTCCTAGGCACGCCCTCCAGTGTTTAGAAACTCCCCTATCCTTTATGATTGACAGCACTATAGACCATTCGGCGCATCTGAACGATGTCCCAGGCATGCGCAGTAGCGCTTGCAGTGCCGAACACTGCAAGCGCTTGGATTCAACTGCGCACGCGCCGTCACTTCGCCATGCTCGCTCCTGGCTCCTCTCAGCTGATAAGAAGCTAGCGGCACTGCAAGTGCTACTGCGCATGCCTGGAACATCGTTCAGATGCGCCGAACGGTCTAGCGATGTCAATCATAAAGGATAGGGGAGCTTCTAAACACTGGAGGGCGTGCCTAGGACCCGGGAGGGCGGTGAAGATATGGTGCTCAGAAGGGAAAAGCCCGCCCTCTGGTGCTCCGAAGGCTCATTTGCATACTTTTTAAACATCAAATTACACATCAACCGCTGCATCTACAAGGGATTTACATGTATGATTCGAATTCATTGTGAGGCCACTACCCACCTATGTATTTTAATACATAGATTAGGAGGTAGTGACAGAGCCTCTTTAAACTCACCCTCCAAGAGATGTCAAGTCTTCAATATACTGAGGAGAAATAGAGCTAGTGTAATCTTCCTACAGGAAACACACTTCAAGGTCACTCATATCCCCAACCTATCCTACTGTCACTATTCTCATTGGTACCACAATAGCTCACCTTCAGCTAACTCTAGAAGTGTTAGTATAGGCTTTCAAAAGAAAATCCCATTCCAATTAATAGAACAATTAGTAGACTCGGAAGGGAGATTTATTATGCTCAAAGGTAAAATAGGAGTGTAGTGCTACACACTAGTGAACATCTACGCACCTAATTGTAAACAAATCTCATGGCTTAAAAACCCTTTAAACAGGATAGACTCCTTTAAAGAAGGCATCACTATACTTGAAGTTGATCTTAATGTTGTCCTTAACTCTTTAATAGATTCCTCTTCACGCAAGTGCCCACACTCTCAAAAGGCTTTAAGCTCTCTCCTTAATAGCTTTTGGCAGACCCACCTGGTAGACACCTGGCGGGTTTTACACCCCTCGACGGTGGATTACACCTACTACTCCTCTGTCCATGGCTCGTACCAACGCCTAGACTACATCTTTATTTCAAAAGAGCATATCCAGCTGTGTTCAGAGGCAGATATAGGGACTATTTTCCTATCTGATCACTCCCCAACATATATCTCTATTTCCACACCCAAAAAAGAACGTTCCTTTGCGAGCTGGCATCTAAATGAACGCCTTCTTAGCATCCCATCCATGCATTCACGCCTTTCGCACCTACTTGAAGAATATTTGACTTTAAATACTACCCCAGATACTTCAACTCAAACAATTTGGGACGCCCACAAGGCGTACATTCGTGGCCACTGTGTGAGCTTAGGCGCCCATATTAAAAAAGAGACTCAGAAACAAATAGACACCCTCCATGATAAAATTAAAAAAACTAGAAAGCCTTCACAAACATTCCCTTCTGAAATCTCAACTACCAGAATTGACTAAACTTAGGGAAGACCTTAAAAACATATTGAACAACATCTCTGCGAAATACTTCCTCCATTCGCAACATAAGATATTTGCTCATGGTAATTAGCGTCAAGATTCGTTATGCAGAGACTTTAAAAAAAGGAAATCCAACAATTATGTAACGCAACTTAAAAGTTCAGATGGATCCATAATCCACGACTCTAACACAATAGCGTCACATTTTCGAGACTTCTACGAAACCCTATATAATCTTGATACAGAACAGACTACAACAGATCCTCTAAAACCATGCCCATTCCTTGACAGAGCAAACCTTCCTTCTTTAACAGACGCCCAAAGACAGCAACTATCTAAATCAATCACTCCTGAAGAGATCACCCACGCCATTTACCAATCCCCTAAAGGTAAAAGCTCTGGACCGGATGGCCTACCCATCTATTATTATTCAACCTTCCAACATATTTTGATACCCCACTTACTACCAGTTTTCAATCAAGTTCTTGAAGATAAACCACTATCCAAAGATATGACCAAAGCACACATTACCCTTATCCCAAAAGAAGGTAAAGATCACACCTCATGTTCCAACTGCAGACAGATCTCACTTCTTAATGTGGACCTCAAACTTGTGGCCAAAATACTTGCTAATAGATTAGCAGATATTCTCCTGACATTAATACACCGTGACCAAGTGGGGTTCGTTAGAGGAAGAGAAGGAAGAGATAACACGGCTAGAGTTTTAAATATATTATATCATACCACCAGGAAATCCATTCCCATAGTCCTTCTCAGCACAGATGCTGAGAAGGCATTTGACAGAGTAAAATGGTCCTTCCTGGAGCAAATACTCGTCAAACAACTGTTCCCCAACCCTTTCCTATCAGCAATCAAAGCGATGTATTCTAACGGTTCAGCCTCTATCACAGTTAATAATGTTATTTCAAACCCCTTTCAGATTAGGAATGGTACTTGCCAAGGGTGTCCCCTTTCCCCACTTTTATTTGTTTTGACCTTATAACCCCTTTTTCAAACCATAAGAATGGACCGGGAGATCAGAGGTATTACATTAGGCGACCAAGAACACAAAACAGCCTCCTTTGTAGACGGCATAATAATGATAATTAGCAACCCAGATGAAGCCCCTCCAAAGGTCTACCACCACTTAGAAACCTACGGATGCTATTCAAATTTCAAGATAAACCATAACAAATCACTTAGAAATAAGCTCCGGTATCTCTTCTTCCCACAAAACCCGCCTAAGTCAAAACTCTCCATTTAATTGGAAGTCTCCCACTCTGACTTTCTTGGGCATTAAGATTAGCGCAGACCTTTCTAAGCTATTCTCCTTAAACTACACCCCTCTTTTACACAATATCTCTGACACTCTCAACAACTTAGATCTCCCTATTTTATCTTGGTTTGGGAGGAAAAACATTCTCTTATTCCTAGTCTTACCTAAACTGACCTATCTCCAACAGGTTCTCCCCATTCCAATCCCTACCGCGTACTTCAGTATGATTAAATCTCTCTTTCGAGCTTTCATCTGGTTCAAGAAAAAAGCCCGTCTCTCTTATAGGCTCCTTTCCAAACTTAAACAACTTGGCAGAATTTCTCTCCCTGATCCCGAGATATATAATAAAGCGATTCTTCTCTCTAGAGTAGTTGATTTGAATGAGAGCTCCAACACATAAATCATGGGTCAGCATGGAAGAGTCCCTGATGGGAAGCTCTTTTAAATCCCTTTTACTGACTACTCCGTCTCAAACTCAACCTCTTGCCAATCATACCCTAATTATAAAAGCCACTCTCCAAGCTTGGAAATGGTTTTGCACCACGCAACATAACTTCCCACTTCCCTCACCATTACTCCAAACTAGAGATATCCTCCATTTAGCCTCGAATCAGATTGCAGGAAAATGGATATTAAGTGGTAACTAGATGGTACAAAACTCCAGACATAACAAGTCTATATTCATCATCTGCCTCTGACACAAGCTGGAGATGCCACCAAGTTAGAGGCACCTTCATACACATCTGGTGGTCCTGCCCTAAGATACACCAATGGTGGTCAAGCATCTTTAATCTATCGAACAAAATATGCAACATGGCCCATCAGGCGTCTCCAGAAATATCTCTCCTAAATATATACCCTCGTAGCACCTCAAAACATCCCTCAAACTTAGCACTCTTCAAACAACTTATCTCAGCGGCACGCTTCTTGATTCCGAAATTTTGGCTCTCCGCTGACCTCCCTCCAGTAGAACAATGGACCTCAAAAATAGAACAGGTTTACAGATTTGAGGAAATCTCTTGGGAAATGAGAGACAATCCTAAATTCACTAAAATGCGGAGCTCATAGTCATCCTATAGAAAGCAAAACAAACTTTGAGCTCTTAATATATCCCACATACAGCAAACATGGGAAAATCCTCTCGAGGCTTGCAACTAAGTAGTGAGCTTCAATGTAAGGCCACATGGACCTTTGAAACTCCCATCTCCTATTCCCCCCCTTAACATTTTTAAGACCATCCCTCACCCCAATAGATCTGAGGACGTGGGTTCTGGCTCTCGACTGGCTGCAGATAGATCTTGCTATAAACAGACTTTATCAAACAATCTTATTAGATACGCATTGTACTCTATACCTGCAATGACCTATGACTAATTTGTTTCTATTTTTTTTCTGTTCTGGATTTAGGAGGTTTGTTTAAAACCTCCAGACTCTGTAATGCTATCTTTTGAAAAAAAAAACTTAAAAAAAAAAAAAAAAAAAAAAAAGAGAGTGGGGTGCTGAGAAAATCACTTTTAAAGGGGCAGGCTGTGAAGGTCAAAGTTAAGAGGATGGGCTGCTGTGGAGGACGGGGCACTGTGGGGGGGGGTCAGTGTTAAGGGGTGGGTGGCTGTGGATTCCACTGTTAAGTGGACAGGGTACTGTAGATGTCGCTTTAATGGGGGATACTGTCGATATCTTTTAACGACACACAGAAACATTAAATGAAATAAATGAAATATGCCCGTGCAAAGCTGGGTCCTTCTGCTAGTCTCTTATATATTTAAAAATTAGTTTCTGTCTTTCTGTTCCTTATACGAGACCTGACTTGACCGATCTTCACCAAATTTGGCAGACTGGTACACAAGGTGTAGACTGGGAAGGTTTTAGACTGGGTCTTAACTCTCTAGGACTTACCGTTCCTGAGATATTCCCAAAATATCACCTGCATTAGCCAATATTAGCCTGGAAGTCTTATCAGCCCTTATCCCCAATAGAAGCTCACAGTTCCTTGGTCTCAACACACAATTTTACTGCAGGTTTCCATAACAACCCAGCCCAGTAACCAGGCTTGTAATAAGAGGTAATTAGCAGCCAGCTGAGGAGCTCATTTAGTAACATTTAAATAGGTAAATTCAGTGCTTACCTCCCACATGACTTAGCACAGCTTGCTTCTTACACACTGTCACATGTCCAAAATTTTATTCCAGGTTTCCATAACAACCCAGACATTTTTATTTACTGTTGTAGGTCAGCTTTAGGCTAGGGCTACACAACGAGATGTGTTGCGTGACAATAAATCGCATGACACATAGGGCACAACTACACTGGTACATGTGTCGCGAGACATTGATGTTGCAGCAATGTCATGCAACAATTATTATAATGATAGTCTATGGTGTTGCAATACGGCATGCAACATGCTGCGACACCATTGCCTATCATTATCAAAATTGTTGCGTGACATTAGTGCGACAAAATGTTGCGCGACATGTCATCATGTAGAGCTAGCCTTAAAGGGTCAGGGCATTGTGGAGGTAACTGTTTAGTGGACAGAGGCCAATGTTAAAGGAGCAAATGTTCCATTATAGACAGCGCAGTCCAGTGCACATCTTGTCTAATGTATGAAGTCCTGGAACAGCCGTTTAAGGGTACACCTCTTTGTTCAAAATGTGAGCAATTTGCCATTTTGGAATTGCACATCCTGTATCTAACAGGGCAAGTTTCAACACTGAGAAGCACTGACAATTTGGAAAAGAGTTTGCTGTTCACTGAGCAAGCACTCTATGGGGTAGATGTAAGGGAGGGTGGTAGTGAGGAGGCTCAGGAAAGTGAGGTAGGTAGCTGGGTAACAGTTAGAAAGTGTGGTAAAGGGAAATGTCCCAGGGAGGCTTTCCGTGATCTGACATACCCCAACAAGTTTGCAAGTTTGGCAGATGAGGGGGATGTCAGTACAGGGAGAGCACTGCTGAGCCAGACACTTACTTTGCCAGTCAGGGGAATATGAGCTCCAGTAAGCAGGGGACCAGGAGAGCAGGGCAGGCCAGACAGGTGCTGGTAGTGGGAGACTCAATTATTAGGGGTACATTATTATTAGGTGTGTTGTCTCCCTGTCATTCGAGTTCGACACATTGTGGATCGGGTTGACAGATTACTGGGAGGGGCTGGAGAAGATCCAGCAGTCATGGTCCATATTGGAACCAATGACAAAGTTAGAGGTAAGTGGAGCGTCCTTAAAAATGATTTTAGGGATTTAGGTAATAAGTAGAGATGAACGAATCGAATCTGACGAAGTCAAATTCGATCCGAATTTCAGGATTTATTCGATTTGCACCAATTTAGAATTTCCTGACGATTAGTGGTGACGAATCGTTCTTTTTTTTTCCACTAAAATGGCGGCTGCATGTATTTGGACATGGAGAAAGGAACATGAGGAAGGGAGGGATCACCCACAATGCCATGCATGCAGCCAATAAGCATCCAGCCAGCCCTGTCATGTCACAGCCCTATAAATACTGTCAGCCATTTTAGATTCTCTCATTCTACAGTCAACTGCAGGGAGATACGTTTGCAGGTGCTAGGGAAAGTGTCATAAAACCTCATGAAAAGTGCAAATTGCTGAATAGAACTGTAGGGAAAGGATAGTGAGGGAAGTATTGAAGCAGAACAGAGTTGAATAGGTGTGTTTAGAGACAGTGTGAGATCTGGAAAAAGTGCAGCCACAGGGTAATGGGAAAAACTGTATTACACCGTGGTTTCAGTGACTGGGATTCAAAATTTTCATGCTACAGCTTCTCATGTCAGGTTTGCCTCTGTACTTCTGGTTATTGGTGTTTTGTTACCCTTGTACGCTGTAGTTACATTTAGTACAGCACTTTTTTGCGGTTTTAGTGTTGGGGCTTATTAACTGTGGTGAAGTGCGAGTGTTCTATATTCTAAAAGCTACTGGCGTTTATTGCTTTTGCCCAAAAAACATATTATTTGCTCTTTGCTGAAGTGGGAGAATTACAGCCCGTTGTATCGTGTATTATTCTCAAGAAAAAGAGTTTTAGTAGGCGTACAGCGCCAAAGTTCTATATAGTAAAGTGTTGTAGCAGCTATTAGTGTTGCAAAAAAATGTATTATTCGCTCGGTGTTGAAGTGGGAGAATTACTGTCCGTTGTAGCGTGTACTATTCTCAAGAAAAAGAGTTTTAGTAGGCGGACAGCGCCAAAGTTCTATATAGTAAAGTGTTGTAGCAGCTACTAGTGTTGCAAAAAAACATATTATTCACTTGGTGTTGAAGTGGGAAAATTACAGTCCGTTGTAGCGTGTATTATTCTCAAGAAAAAGAGTTTTAGTAGGCATTCAGCACCAAAGTTCTATATAGTAAACTGTTGTAGCAGCTATTAGTGTTGCAAAAAAATGTATTATTCGCTCGGTGTTGAAGTGGGAGAATTACAGTCCGTTGTAGCATGTACTATTCTCAAGAAAAAGCGTTTTAGTAGGCATACAGCGCCAAAGTTCTATATAGTAAACTGTTGTAGCAGCTATTAGTGTTGCAAAAAAATGTATTATTCGCTCGGTGTTGAAGTGGGAGAATTACAGTCCGTTGTAGCGTGTATTATTCTCAAGAAAAAGCGTTTTAGTAGGCGTACAGCACCAAAGTTCTATATAGTAAACTGTTGTAGCAGCTATTAGTGTTGCAAAAAAATGTATTATTCGCTCGGTGTTGAAGTGGGAGAATTACAGTCCGTTGTAGCATGTATTATTCTCAAGAAAAAGCGTTTTAGTAGGCATACAGCGCCAAAGTTCTATATAGTAAACTGTTGTAGCAGCTATTAGTGTTGCAAAAAAATGTATTATTCGCTCGGTGTTGAAGTGGGAGAATTACAGTCCGTTGTAGCGTGTATTATTCTCAAGAAAAAGCGTTTTAGTAGGCGTACAGCGCCAAAGTTCTATATAGTAAAGTGTTGTAGCAGCTATTAGTGTTGCAAAAAAACATATTATTCGCTTGGTGTTGAAGTGGGAAAATTACAGTCCGTTGTAGCATGTATTATTCTCAAGAAAAAGAGTTATAGTAGGCGTACAGCGCCAAAGTTCTATAATTTAAAAGCTTCTGTCGTTTATTGCTGTTGCCCAAAAAACAAATTATTTGCTCTGTGCTGAACTGGAAGAATTACAGTCCGTTGTACCGTGTACTATTCTCAAGAAAAAGAGTTTTAGTAGGCGGACAGCGCCAAAGTTCTATATTTTAAAAGCTACTGGCAAGTATTGCTGTTGCCCATAAAACATATTATTTGCTCTGAGCTGAAGTGGGAGAATTACATACCGTTGTAGCATGTTTTATTCTCAAGAAAAAGAGTTTTAGTAGACGTACAGCGCCAAAGTTCTATATAGTAAAGTGTTGTAGCAGCTATTAGTATTGCAAAAAAATGTATTATTCGCTCGCTGTTGAAGTAGGAGAATTAAAGTCCGTTGTAGCGTGTATTATTCTCAAGAAAAAGAGTTTTAGTAGGCATACAGCGCCAACGTTCTATATAGTAAAGTGTTGTAGTAGCTATTAGTGTTGCAAAAAAACCTATTATTTGCTCGGTACTGAAGTCGGAGAATTACAGCCCGTTGTAGTGTGTATTATTCTCAAGAAAAAGAGTTTTAGTAGGCGTACAGCACCAAAGTTCTATATTTTAAAAGCTACTGGCGTTTATTACTGTTGCCCAAAAGCCATATTATTTGCTCTGTGATGAAGTGGGAGAATTAAAGCCCGTTGTAGCGTGTATTATTCTCAATAAAAAGAGTTTTAGTAGACGTACAGTGCCAAAGTTCCATATAGTAAAGTGTTGTAGCAGCTATTAGTGTTGCAAAAAAACGTATTATTCGCATGGTGTTGAAGTGGGAGAATTATAGACCATTGTAGCGTGTATTATTCTCAAGAAAAAGAGTTTTAGTATGCGTACAGCGCCAACGTTCTATATAGTAAATAAAGATGAGCGAGTAGTGTTCGATCGAGCTGGTATTCGATCGAATACTACGATATTCGGCGTGCTCGATTTCTTTCGAGTATAACGGCGATGGCGCACTTAGAATTCGTTTCCCCTCCCACCTTCCCTGGCGCTCTTTTTCCACCAATCACCATGCAGGGGGGGTATGACAGGCACGCTGAGCACGCTGGCAGCGCGAAAACGGCGTCTACATGCATTGGCTGGAAAAACCATGTGACCTCGAATATTAAAAACTCAGCTCTTCCTGCTCGTTCGCATATGCTGCGTGAACTTAGTCAGGGACAGAGGCTGGAGAAGGGAGAGACAGGTTTTAGCTGTTGGACAGGCAGGAGCGTGATTAAAAGCCCTTATCAGGGCTACTATAGTGCAGTACAGTGATAGCTTTACTACAAGATACACTTTACAGAGAACGGCTGCCGTATTCAGGGATAGCTGCTGGAGTAGGGACAGAGAGAGGCATTAGTGGTGTAATAGGTGCTCTGCTACATACCAAACTATATTTGGCACTACTGCTGTGTACCTTGAAATATACAATATATAGGCCTTTCAATTGGCAACTGTACTGTGCGTTCTCTTGCAAAGTAATTTCTCAACCTGGTGTTCATACACACCGTCTGATCACTTAGTACAACGGCTGTGTACCTTGAAATATACCAAATATAGGCCTTTCATTGGCAACTGTACTGTGCGTTCTCTTGCAAAGTAATTTCTCAAACCTGGTGTTCATACACACCGTCTGATCACTTAGTACAACGCTGTGTACCTTGAAATATACAATATATAGGCCTTTCATTGGCAACTGTACTGTGCGTTCTCTTGCAAAGTAATTTCTCAAACCTGGTGTTCATACCCACCGTCTGTTCAGTTAGTAACACGGCTGTGTACCTTGAAATATACAATATATAGGCTTATAATTGGCAACTGTACTGTGCGTTCTCTTGCAAAGTATTTCTCATACCTGGTTTTCATACACAACCCGTCTGATCACTTAGTACACGGCTGTGTAACCTTGAAATATACAATATATAGGCCTTATAATTGGCAACTGTACTGTGCGTTCTCTTGCAAAGTAATTTCTCATACCTGGTGTTCATACACACCGTCTGATCACTGAGTACAGCGGCTGTGTACCTTGAAATATACAATATATAGGCCTTATAATTGCCAACTGTACTGGCGTTCTCTTGCAAAGTAATTTCTCATACCTGGTGTTCATACACACCGTCTGATCACTTAGTACACGGCTGTGTACCTTGAAATATACAATATATAGGCCTTATAATTGCCAACTGTACTGTGCGTTCCTCTTGCAAAGTAATTTCTCATACCTGTGTCATACACACCGTCTGATCACTTAGTACACGGCTGTGTACCTTGAAATATACATATATATAGGCCTTATAATTGCAACTGTACTGTGCGTTCTCTTGAAAATAATTTCTCAAACCTGGTGTTCATACACACCTCTGATCACTTAGTACACGGCTGTGTACCTTGAAATATACAATATATAGGCCTTTCAATTGGCAACTGTACTGTGCGTTCTCTGAAATAATTATTTCTCAACCTGGTGTTCATATACACCGTCTGATCACTTAGTACACGGCTGTGTACCTTGAAATATACAATATAGGCCTATATTGCCAACTGTACTGTGCGTTCTATTGCAAAGTAATTTCTCAAACCTGGTGTTCATGACACACCGTCTGATCACTTAGTACACGGCTGTATACCTTGAAATATACAATATATAGGCCTTATAATTGGCAACTGTACTGTGCGTTCTCTTGCAAAGTAATTTCTCATACCTGTTGTTCATACACACCGTCTGATCACTTAGTACACGGCTGTGTACCTTGAAATATACAATATATAGGCCTTATAATTGGCAACTGTACTGTGCGTTCTCTTGCAAAGTAATTTCTCATAACCTGGTGTTCATACACACCGTCTGATCACTTAGTACACGGCTGTGTACCTTGAAATATACAATATATAGGCCTTATAATTGGCAACTGTACTGTGCGTTCTCTTGCAAAGTAATTTCTCATACCTGGTGTTCATACACACCGTCTGATCACTTAGTACACGGCTGTGTACCTTGAAAATATACAATATATAGGCCTTATAATTGGCAACTGTACTGTGCGTTCTCTTGCAAAGTAATTTCTCATAACCTGGTGTTCATACACACCGTCTGATCACTTAGTACACGGCTGTGTACCTTGAAATATACAATATATAGGCCTTATAATTGGCAACTGTACTGTGCGTTCTCTTGCAAAGTAATTTCTCATAACTGGTGTTCATACAC